>JAOBBB020068788.1:3702-14043 GCA_025331005.2 Zoanthus gigantus
ATTTCAACCAAGACTTGATTATAGCCCAGACTAGGGTCTGGCCCTCAAACATCAGCTTTTTACCTACCTAAAATGATATAACATTTTAACCAAGACTTGATTATAGCCCTGACGAGGGTCTAGCCCTCAAACATCAGCTTAATTCTACCTACCTACAATGATGATCTACAACATTTCAACCAAGACTTGATTATAGCCCAGACTAGGGTCTGGCCCTCAAACATCAGCTTTTTACCTACCTAAAATGATCTAACATTTTAACCAAGACTTGATTATAGCCCTGACGAGGGTCTAGCCCTCAAACATCAGCTTAATTCTACCTACCTACAATGATGATCTACAACATTTCAACCAAGACTTGATTATAGCCCAGACTAGGGTCTGGCCCTCAAACATCAGCTTTTTACCTACCTAAAATGATATAACATTTTAACCAAAACTTGATTATAGCCCTGACGAGGGTCTAGCCCTGAAACATCAGCTTAATTCTACCTACCTACAATGATGATCTACAACATTTCAACCAAGACTTGATTATAGCTCTGACGAGGGTGTACCCCTCAAACATCAGCTTCTTACCTACCTACAATGATCTAACATTTTAACCAAGACTTGATTATATCATGTTTTTAATTACTTACCGATGCACTCAATTAGCTTTAACGAGCTTTCTTATTCAACCTGAAGAATGTTAAGAATATCTTCTTTTTCAGATTTAATAAACCCTTTGTTCCGAAGACTTTCAAACTTTTTAACTGTACCTGACCTCATGGCCATGCTATCTGGTATGTACCAGTTGTTATCCCAAAATTGAAAGTATTAAAGTTGGTGTTGTCTAGTCTGTCTGTACCACTGGGAGTATTCGCCATTTATGTAAACCTCTTTTAAAACATTTGTAACTAATTATTTTATGTACACCGCCTTGGAGCATATGTGTCACCCTTGCCACGTTCTCTAAGAAGCTCGTTGCAATCTCTTTAGTGCGTTGTTAGCCTACTTAGTAAGGTGCTAATTTATCGGGCGGGAGGCTCGGGTTAGATTCCAGGCCAGACCAACACTCAGGGTCTTTAAATAATTGAGGAGAAGGTGCTGCCTTTGCTCTAATATCTCCAAATGGTTAGACCATTGCGCCTTCTCGGATAAGGACGTTAAACCGTAGGTCTTCTGTCGGGGGACTTCAAAGAACCCAAGTGCTTGTCGAAAAGAGCAGGATAGGTCATGTAAAATAGCAGCTGCCATTGTGTATGTATTGTATCATGTGTCTGTTGGTAATAAGAGTGCCTGAATACTTTCACCCGATCTCGTCGGGCTGCGTCCTTGTAGTCTTGTAGTCTCAAACTGCAAGGAGGGCGATTAACAAAACCTCTCGTTTTGTTAAGAACTAAAAACATTTGAGGTACTTGACTGAATTATTGAATAGTATATATTTAAGATGTTTGAAATAAGACATATTGTAATAATTTATACGTAAATATTTTAGTTTTTTAACAATTTTTTATTATGTCTTTGATTTTCCCATTTGGACCACCTTAGGATCTCATGAAACATTTAGAAGAATGCGTCCGGAATTAATGATGTATGTTCGAGTTGATCTACTTCGAGGAGGTGAAGCTACTGACGACAATTTAAAGGTAAAGCAAACTTGTACTCAATTATTGTATTTTTGACAAGTGACCTGGGGTCAAACGCGCCTCAAAATGCATACCTAGGTAAAAGAAGTTCGCTATTGATATCTATCCCAGAATGCTTTGCAAGACGATGCATTCAGAAACAGTTCTTAAATGTATCATTTTAGGGATTGTAATATATTTTCAGTGACAAAAGATGGCTAAAACAAGTTACATACTACATAAGTTCAGAGTAGGGTATAAAAGAGGATATTGCAATATTTATTTTTTAAATTTTGTGACTTCAAGAACTAAAATTGCCATACCAGTAAAATAGCAGTTGCATCCAGTTGACATCTACATGTCAAAAGCAGGTTTAGCAACTTAGGTGGATAACCTCGAGTGGACATTGGTGATCAGTGGAGAAGTTCTTATTCTTTTATAGCTGGTCTTAGTGAAACGAAAAAATATACAAACCTTCTGTTTAGTTAGCATTAGCTTTCATAAAGATAAGGAAAATGCTTTACTGAACATAAAACAAAATATATTAACAAATTAGGATTTTTTGAAGTGTGAAATACAAGATCTGTTTGTTATGTTGTATTTTTACGCTCAAGCACACAACTAGTCTCGATTTTCACTCAAGGGATGTTGTTCTTTTAGCCCTGAAAGATGGCTGTCGCTTTCATCTCTCACATCGCTTTTGGAAAGCATACACTGGGTAGCTACCTCCTAAACACAACATTTACAGGGATTTTGGTTAGAGCCGAGAAGTATTTCCATGGTAAAAGTGCGATTTACCTGTTTCATGCACAACTTGTAGAAACTTGCGATGTCCGTTTTTGTCAGATGAATGATACGAATTATCAGCGAAACGGTGTATATACTTTAAGACTGAAAGTAAACCAGAAATGAAACGCTGTATTAGTTTGTCAATTGATTTCGAGATTCGGAGCCCTTGTTGGTATTTTATGTCTGAATTGAATAAACAATTTTAACAATTGAAATATTTTGTCTTCAAACAACGATTCATTGTCAGCCCAGCGATTGATAACTTCTGTTTCAGCCACTGACTGAGTTTTAAACAATCATTTCTATATAAATTTAAAATCAATAATTTCTAATCATTATTAGAATATTATATTCCTACAGTATATGACTGAATAAAAATCAACTAATAAATAGCCACTATGAAACACAAAGAAGTAAAATCGGTTAGAGATAACTTAATTTCAAATTTACCTCCATTTTATAAGCCGCTTTCTTTGATCAACATTGAATAATACTTGTAGTTCATTCTGAGTAGTTCGAAGAAGACACTTTATTAATATCTGAGTTCAGTGTATGTGAGTTCATCCGGCTTGCGTCCCATTTGGACGCAAAGGCGTCTACAGCAGTTACAAACAAAATATGTCTTAATATCACATGTTTGCTGAACTTTGAGGGTAAAGAATTGCGAACATCAGTTGAGAAATTAATATACTGCGACTGTTCGACAGAAAAATTCCATGCTGTATAGATTTTATAATGTAGAATCAATCTCTACTGCTAGCATCAGCCACGTTGGAATTGCGACTTTCAAGCCAATCTATATTTTGATTGCATTTTTTAGCGAGAGAAAGCGGGGAAAAACAGCCCTATTTTAGACTAGACTATTGCCAGATTGGTGCATGTTACAGTTTTGAGGCGGAATTACTCGTGCTAGGTAGAAAAAGTACTTGCGAAATTAGGGAAACAATTCCATCAACGGTTGTATTTTGTAAATACACTTTGGCGTGTTTCAACAGCATTTGTTGTAGAATTATTCTTAACTTTTGTTCTACCTTGCATTGTAGAGGGCATCTCAGCAGCTTGTTCATCAAATTGTAGAACAAGTATATGATGGATTTGTAAGTAAAGTTGTCGTTCTCTGCATTTGTTCTATGAATTAAAATAAATTAAAGGAATTAAACAAATTAAAGAATTATATTTTATGTCATTTACATTAAATCTATGAATTAAAGTAACTTAAGTGAATTTACTGTTTTTTACACTAAATTTATTAATTACAGTTTGTTGCTTCTTTATTACCAATTAAATATTCAAAACGCCTAAATCTTTTGCTCTAAAATTTATTTTTTCTCATTTTTCTTGTTACATACAAAAAGGTGATAAACGTTTATACTGTGTACGTTTTTTTGATAATTCTTACTGTTAGTGTTGCTACATCGCGTTATGTAGTGCTCATATTACTTTAAACAATTACCTGTGAAATCGTCAGAGTGGTGTGGCAGTAAAAGATGGAATTGATCTCAAAGCGTCTCTTACAAGCCTTCTTGACTTTTACATCGAACGTGCTGTACGCCTGATCGCCAGCTCAGGTACGAACTTTTGTTCATCGTAATTTCTTATGAGTTTCATTCTTGGAGCTAACGGTAGTATACTTAATAAAATAACCCAAATAGTACTCGCGGTGTGATTGGTCAAATAACTGTGTTTTATTGTGCCCGTAAATCTTAGCAAAAAAGCGAGTAAAACATTAATGTTCTATTTTTGTTTAAAAATAAAACTGCCAAAACTGCCAAATTAAACTTGACGACCTTTGGTAATTTAATTCATTGGTAAAATTGAAAAGGGAGCCTCGGAAAATGTTTTTGAGTTCAGCAATTACAATTGTTGTAGAGAAAATTTTGAACTTGTTTGCGTGATTATTTTACGTGATTCGGTTTGAACAGGGAGATGGGATTTTGTTTGTACAATCATTTTGATTGGCCGTTTTTCTAGATTTGACGAATCGCTGGAGAATTGAAATTTTGATCGAATTGAAAAAAAAAGAATTCGCTCGCATTAGTTTGATAAGTTTTTTAAAGTTATTTCATAGAAGCAAAAAAATATACTTTTATATGGGTTTACAGCCATAATAAACCACTTGGGATGTTTGGAGAACACTTGAAAAGTTTGTAAACCCCTCGTCTTTGGCTTGGGATTTACAGCTTTTCTCTTGTTCTCTTAACATCCCGCGTGGTTTATTAGCCGGTAACCCATAGAAAACTATGTTTTATTGCTAATAAGTTTAAACTTAACTTTGTTAAATATGTGAAGTATGTTTTTGTAGTTCAAAAAATGAGTAAAGTGTCTTATGTAACCAGTTTCTAATCTCGTTTTTTCAATTTGAAAATGTCTGCCTTGTAATGCTTTTATGAGCAGATCAATCTTAAGACCATTACGATTGTATTCTACTTTTACTTTGTTTAAAGTTGAAGGTGTATTTTACATTATGATTTTGGTCATCAGTAATTTCAAATGAGAAACAATTCTAGTGTGAAATTGTGTGACGCCGGTACATGGGTAGTAATAAAGACATTCTCGTTTCTATGGCTATTCTCGTTCACAGCTTGTTTGTTGTACCTACATACATGTTGATTACATCTCTTTTTTGTTCCTTTTTTACTGTCGTGCTAGTTGCTCCCAGCGCCCAGTTGTTTAAAACTGAGGCGATTAGCGCTAACCCAGGGTTAAATTTTTAACCCATGGTCTTGTTTGCTTTACAAAGATGGTGTTATAAACTGACGAGCAACACAACTGACTCAGAATTACTCAGAACTGGTTTAATTCTTCACGAATGATTCAAATTCCTTTCTCATACAATTCCACAGAGTTATTCTTTTTAACGATTCAGATACAACAGATAACGAATAATTCAAGGAGCTCAATTTCTTTTCTAGACTAAAGATATCGAACATTTGACGAGTTATACTCAAAAAAACTCCTTTTCAAAACTGAATGCGTAAACAACTTTCCTCACTCTCCAAAACTAGTTCTATTCCATTTAAACAGGTTTATGCTATGAATGTGACGTCACTTTCTAACAGATGGATTTAATCTGTCAAGTTTGGATTGACAAAAATTTTTATATCAAAATCCGAACAGTATTTGATAGGAGTCGTAATGTTTTCCTTAGAGAAGAAATTGCAAGTACAATATTTGCTTAACCAAGGTTGAATATAACCCACCTTTGAACAACCCAGAAGTGAAAAGTCTTACTCTAAAATGACGAAAATATAATTTAACCAGCAACCTGCGAAAAACCAATAAGGTAAAAGAAGAACAAGAAATTGTCTTAAACGATCGATTCATTACACATCACCAAAACAATGGAAACATAATTAGAGTGCGTGATATTTATTGGTTTTTGTTTTAGAGAACAATCCTCACTTTGGAGAGCAGTTCTACGGCTTGCTGCAGGACATGTCGTCTGAGTTTTTTACCCTGCTTGTAATGTGCTTACGTAATGGCACTAACGGCTTACAAGAGATCGTCGACAATAGAATGGTATGTATTGCATGATTTTCTATAATATCTTGTGTTTAGTCTGACTTGTGAGGCGACTATCACCTGGCAGGGTTCACAATCAATTTTTGTTAAAGATAGTTTGCATAATTATGTTTTTGTAGACATGCTTGTAAGGTGAACGCTGCGGTAATAAGGCACTTTCACAATCATGCGCAGTGCGTTTATTCTACTGTTTTGGCGGCCCACTGGTCCTACAAATCTCACGGTTTCTCAGATAATAGTATTTTTTCCTTTGTCAAGGTATTTTTATAAACGTGCGCACTGTTTATTTCTCATTGTTATATCGGAGCCGCAGGATTTCGTACGATCTGTGGCCCGCCAAAACAGTGGGATGTACAGACTGCGCATGATTGTGAAAGTAGCTTATTTTAACATGACAGTGAGGCTTCTAAACTAGCGGTAGCTCGCTAGTCCCACACAGTCAAAATTATAACGCATTAGTAAACTAGAAATTAGATAAATATATAATCTTCAATTTGCTTCCAGTCACTTTCTGTTGTAACGCAAGACCTTGATCCAGCCATGCGGCAGGTGTTTTCACAGCTACTGTTGTCGCATATGCACCAAATGTATGAAAGGAGACGTGACGCTGAACCACGACTTCAGCGGCATCTCATTAGGAGTGGAACAAGTGACGGAGCAGCTGCTGCCAAACCTGTTAAACCTGTTCATCAAACAAGTACAAACCAAGCATCAGCAGCAAACTTGGCCACTACTCAGGTTAGTACATTCAAAATTATTTTGTACTCAATTATATCATGATCATATATTTTCATTTTGCAAACTATGACAACTACGTTACTCTTACTTTGTCCACTTTTAAAGTTGATTGAAATGAAAGTGTTTACCATTTGTGAATTCTCATTAGGTACGCAATAGTCGTAGGCTTGTTTCTCACCAAATAGTTGAAAGCGTTGGCACATACTGTTAAAAAGTGTCTTAATTTGGTGATAGTCAAAATGTTTCCAAAAACTACCGCCTAAACGATTTTCGTTTTTTTTTATCATCTCAAACAGAAAGCGTCGGCAGCCTCGTTTAATTACGAGGGCTCTCTCCCCTTCAGTCATTTTGAATGTTTATCGTTCGAGTGCCCGTAAATGAGTGAGGTACCACAGGAAGCCCAACTCTTAACATTGAAATGACCAATTTTTAAAACATGACGATTAGATGATTAGAGTTAGCAAATTTTCCTGTTTTATTTTAGACTCGGTCATTATTTTATTAAAATACTAACAACAAAAAATAAATGGAGAATCAACTATTTAATTAATTACTTGACTGTTTCACAGTTTTAAAATTTGCACTCTAATGACCAGTTTGAACATTTTCGTTAGAGCTTTACTGTAGTGTTTGTGTTAAAACAGTCATTTAGTTTTATAGCAGATGTTTTAGTTCTTATATTTTGTTTTGTTTATAATGGAGGAAAAAAAACCACTTCTATCATTGCACTATTTAAATTTGTAATAATAGTTGTCGTTATTTTTTCTTTATGTGTACCCTACTTAATCTCCCCTTTTCGCCTAATAAACTAACTATAAAATCGTCAAAATTATTGTTATTAGCTCTATGCATATGTTAGCTTGCAATAGCCACGCGCGTAAAAAGCGCTTTTTGTTTCTCAACTTAACAAATCAATCAAGCAGTGGTCTAATCAGTTCATTCGTCCAGCCAGAAGGATACTAATTTGTTGCTGGCTTTGTTTACTCCACAGAGAGACGAGGCTCTTAGCGAAGCCTCTGATCAGTCGGATGATTTTGCAACGCCACCAGCTTCCATTGTCACACAAGAACATGAAGATAATGATGTTGCAATGGAGTCTGATGACGTAAACGTTGATATAGATGAAGACTGGAAAGCGGTGATGCCTCAGGTTTGTAGCTGTTCCTAGGAATCGGTTTCTTCTTTCCCAACCCTGCAATGTGAATGAAACACTATAGTAACAAAACTTTTGTTCATCCAGGAGTGGGTACCGATCATTAGGCGAGACATTGTTCATCAAAGGCGAATGCACCCTCAAGCACCATTCAGCGATGCTTACCTTGGTGGAGTACCACCCAAGAGAAGAAAGGTAACTACAGTGACAAGTTGTGTCGGTGGTTCTTTCCATTATATAAAGAGCGATGAGTGAGGCTGCAGAACATGTGAGATTGATGAGAGTTTTTGTGTTGGAGCTGTAGAACTTTTATAAACAACTATCATTAGTAAAAGTTTCCATGTTTAACTTCCCAAGAGAAGTAAGGTGAGAGATCGTTTGCATATTTTGTCGAAAATCGAAAAGAAATCGTTTTGTTTTTTTGAAGATCTTTCAAAACTTAACAGTGGCTCATATCAGTTTTGTTTTGTCTCGCACTTAATTGTCAAAAAATGGTGTTCGAAGTCATTGTTTATGTAACTTAAAGAAAATTAAAAAAGAATTGCAAGTTAATTGCACAAGGATGCAATTCTATTGGAATATCCCATATAGGTAGTAAAAGTTAGTTTTTCATCATTACACCCTGTTTCTAGATAATGACTTAGCCCAAACCAGTGACTTGCGATAACCCTGCGCAATGTTGAAATCAGCTGAAGTAAACACGTTGGTCCTTATAGGCATTAGCGAAAAAGTAAAGGATGGGGACAGACGGGGTGGGACGGAGCAGAAGTGGGGTAGGTCACCAGAGTGATGGAGAAAGCTCTAGCGATAGTGGTTTACCACTTAGCACACTCGATGCTCGACATTAGAGCTTTTTGTCAGCTTCACACTGATCCATTGTAAAACTGCAAGTTTAATAACTTTGCAATGATCAAACCTAGTTTTTTTTTGTGAAAACGTATTCAGTGTAAGTGTCAATTTTATGAATTATTGTGAAAAGTTAGAGGAATGTGATAGCAGTATCCCTATTCTTAGTATCAAACTTAATTAAGCTTGTTGATTTCGTGGATATCATAGATCTAATGGTGCACTTTTGAAAAGAATCACAGGCCAAAATATGCAAAAATACCGAGGCCCCGACACTTCTTGCTATGAGTAGTTAATTCTGTTTTTCTCTTAGACATAAAATATATTAATTGGTAGAATTCATAAAAGGGATACTATAATATTAAGACTTATTGAAATATAAAAGCTTAATCTTTTTCACAAATTATTAAAGAAAAGCACATGTACTCGTATTTTGTAAAAATCATTTATACTTTAACATATAGTTGATCTGTTACGCAAAATAAATGATTAAAGTAACATTCGTACGACGTTTTAGGGAGGGGTAGGTCAGCCAAAATGATGCTTTTGAAGGGGTAGTCATGTTATTTTGGTTTATCTCTTTTTTCTGCTCCGGCCCACTCCCTCCTACCTTAATGAGCAATCCCTTTTGCCATTTAGGTTGAAAGTTGATTAGTTTTTTCATTCCAAACAGTTCAGTCATTCATGAAGTCTTCTGGTATACTTTGACTAGACGCTATTTTCATGAGTTCTAAATGTCTTAATGCACAAGTTTTTCAGCCATCGTTTTGCCAAGTTTGGGAATGTTTTCTTAAACCATTTCATTCTCACTTTTATGTGCTCATTGATCTCACGCTTAGAATTTGAAATGCCTTTAGATGATTGATCAGAGAGGTTTGGTGGCGGCAGAAGAAGTGTTACCAGAAGCGTTAAAGAGGGCTGCAACCGCAGCTGGGGTGTCTCCCAGAACAAGCGCAGAAGGTACATGGATCATGGAGCTTTTGTCAGCAATCTCGCAATTTCTTGTTTTCCTGTAACACATATCTTGAACTTGAATTTGTGTGCGAGTTTGCTTCACTTTTGTTAGAGGTCAGAGGATTACAATAGACATTATAAAATGGTTTGGATAGTACGTGCGCTTTGATTGGTCAACAAAAGTGTTTTCATATCGTTATGAAGCACGAAAATAACGTGAGCGATGTGATTGGCTGTGTCCAAGTTGTAAGAAGTTACATTTTCTTGAAAGAAATGAAACTATACATACGCGCTCTTTATATATCGTCTTTCTTTTTGTTAAGACTGAAAATAAGAAATAAAACGTTTTTTCTTCGTGCTATCATAGCCTGGGTAAAACCTCGGAAAGGCTCGTGAAAATTCTCGAGCAGATAAAAACCCTCAACTGCGTCCCGTGGTTTCACTGATCTTCTCTCGAATTCTCCCAAACGTTCGCCTTGGTTTTCACCAGGCTATGAAGACTTGGAGAAAATGTTTTATTACTTAATTACTGAAAACATAGTTGAAATGATGATAAAAGTAATATGGTGAGTACAAAAGACAGCACAAGTTTTAGATTTAAGAAACATAAAATAGCTACCGTGTTTACATTTAAGAAAGAAAACATGTTTTACGTGCCTTCATAGCCTAGGTAAAACCGAAGCGAAAGTTTGGGGAGTTCGAGAGCAGATTGCGTATATGATCAAAATG
>JAOBBB020068859.1:0-14039 GCA_025331005.2 Zoanthus gigantus
ACTTTTGCCGTCGGTGTTCATAAACTATTGCCGTCGGTGTTCATAAACTATTGCCGTGATACCTATGGGCCACCGTACTATAGGAGTCACACAGGATACCCATGAGGACAGTAGTTTTGAAAATTAAAGCAGACTACAGAAAAAGCCAAAGGCAAGAATTTTATTGCTGTAGCTACATGTAGTCCATGACTACTTATTTTTAGTAGTGGTTTGAAGTATAGAATTAATATCATTATACCAAACAAAAAATGGTTTAAGGATTCGAACTAAGTTGTGAAGAAACAACACAAAGCTTAAGTGCTTTAACTTTGTTGAACCACCATAAAAGTTCTTACTGTAATAATAAAGATACACCATTTATGTGAACACATTAAGAAATGGTTAGGGACCAATAAAATTGTATACCCTTTACCACTTTCAAGATTTCATCAATACATATTAAAACTTCCTGCAATAATTCTTTTTACCTCCTCTTCCAATATTTGTTTAAGTTCTAAATCATAGAGATCCTCTATTGTTACATGCTTCCTGGCATCTGAAAGTGAGCCTGTGGTCAGATATTTTACAATTGCTGGGGCAAGTCCAACCAAACCTGGACCTTCGTGAAGAATACTATGGGCCAGCAGCTTTCCAGCCATTTCGAAGCAACCTGATGAAATTGCATCAACCCCATATAAAGGCACCATGTGTCCAGAGTTGCCCCCAAACAGCTGTATGTTGAAAGCTGGATCAACTTTAGATAAGGAAGCAATGGCACTGTGGAAGTACTCTTTAGTGGGACCACCCATATCAGCCCCATGTTCACCACTGAAGAGCACATCGGGCTGGTACTTCATATTAAGCTTGGGGTTTTTGTAGATCCTCATGAGTTGTCTCAACAGTGACAGCTGCATGCGATTAATTTCTATGTATTCTGTGCCTTTTTCTCGTTTGGCCCTGTAGATGTCTATAGCTTTACAGCTATCTGTTGATGTATTAGGAATAACAGAAATACAGTTAGTACACTCCTGCACCAAATAACTGCTTAAAATTATAATATAAACTGAAAATGATAATTTTATAAAAGCTGTCTTTTATACAGTTGCAATTACACTGTACCTTTCATAGTGATATCACATGGAGGTAGGTCAATGTCTAAAGGTAGAAAAACACTTGAGATTAATGGATTAATTCTGAATTATTAACAATCAATTAATTATTCAACTTTTATTCCATCACTTCCAACATTTCCTACATCATTATTTAATAAATAGATTGTAAACTGAATTGGAGTGACAATAATTATTTTGCCTTTAACTAAAATGTATTTCTGTTAGCAATTGACCAAATAATAATAATAATATAAAACTTTATTTGGCACAGTATTCAAAAAGTTTACACTTATTTACATTGAAGCTGAGAACAATAATAATAATAATAATGATAATAAAAGTAGTATTATTACCCTCACATTTCCTATTTTCTCATAGTTAACCAATAACCGATAATGCTTGAACACTTGTAGAGTCTTTAACAGACTGACTAAGATTATTAAAAAGCTTTGCAGCTGAAAAGGCGAATGACCTATATCCAGATTTGGATGTTATCCTGGGCATGCGAATCATTTTGCTGCCATGTGTACAATAATTATGAATATCAGAATTTAGAGAAAATAAATTCTCTAAGCATTCTTCTCTGATCTTATTATTAACTGAAATTAATGTTTAACTATTTGATAATAACATTTGTTTAATAATATCATCTATCATGTGAATTTTGTTTCAAAGATTGAACATTCCTTTTGTTGTACTTAAAAAGTTAAATAAATCACTTTATAGATACATATTAGTGTTAGGGAAGTATTTGTTATTTTCAATGTATTTTTATAACAGGGTTCTCCCTAAATTTTGGAGTAGAAGGAGAATAAAATGGAGTAGCCGGCAGAGGAATTTAAAAAAGGCACACAAAACATAAAGGATGCAAAACAAAGTATTAATTTATTTTCTTATTTTTTGCATCTGAGTAGCCGGCGCAACCAGGACGACTAGCCGGTGATTTTCGCCGGTCACCGGGGCTTACGGAGATTATTTAGTGATTGATCCACTATTACAATATATTAAAAAATATTACCTTCATCTAAATCGTGACAGCCAGCTAGTTTAGCTGCTGCTTTGTTGATATCTCCACTAAAGCCCAATAGAACATTTTCAACAGTGCTCTTACTTTCACCAGGGAACATTTCTAATAGCTTTGAGACTTGGTCTTCCTCCTATAAAGTAATTAGGTTAAAAGTAGCTAGCTATTATATTATAAAAATTGATTCCTCAAGTACTTGCAAACATCGAATATTTGTGAAATAATGTAAATATTCTAATAAAGAAACATTATTACAACTTAACTCTCAAGTGGACTCAACTACAGTATGGGGTAAGGAAAGGGACGTGCATTATAGGTCCTTCCATTATTGAAAATGAACTAAAACTGCCCATAAGTAGCAAATACAGTACAAGCTTGTATAACATGTACAAACTAGGGGAGGGTGAGGGAGGAGAAGACGTAGTTCCAAGCACAAGTTCTCAGTTCAAGTGTTCTTGGTGCAAACTCAGACACAACTCAAGCCAGACTCCTCCTCCTCGAGAGTTAATGTGTTGTTATTAATAATGGTAATAGGACTGAGTGGAGTCCAATTTGGTCTGTAATCATACAAGTGATTAAGAAAATTGGACAACTGCGAAGCAGGAGTCCGATTTGTTAATCACAAGTATGATTACAGACTGGATTGGACGACACAAAGTCCTGTTACCAATTAATCATAATCATTACAATTTCCAGAAAGAAAAAAATGGCAATTTGAAGAATTTCTTTTAATTGCAATTTTTTATTATTTTATGTTATAATTGAAAATCTACATTGGAGAAAATATTTTCTTTAGAGACAATGTCTAAAGTTACAAATTCTACTAGTTTGAAAAAGTTGTTGAGTTGCTATGGTGATTGTAATCTATGTTGTGATTGGTTCATGAAACTGTCTAATTACAGGTGTCCGATTACAGCCAACTGTCCGATTACAATTTTGCATAATAATTAGTGCAAAATACAGCAGTTTATGCACCAATCAAATTTGAGGAAATTGTAATGATTGTGATTAAGTGGATAATCACATGACCTTAGTTTATAAACAATGTTGGATTTAAATCTTTCTCTAAAATAGTCTGTTTTAAATTCCTACACATCTTGTACACATTTATGCAAATACAAATATTGAATGCAGTGTTTATGCAATGTACTATATTTAAAATGTTACTGCTAAAATAATCATTCAATAAAAAGTCACCCATTAATAACATGTTTGTATAATATTATTATATATCTAGGGCAACCTTTCTGCAATGATTTTTTTTTAAAAAAGATACATCTTTGGAAACTAATACATCTTTGGAAACTACCAGAGTACAGTTACCTTTTTAGTATCATTGTTTGAAGTACCTCATTTAGTATCATTGTTTGAAGGGCCTCCTTTGCACGCCTCTTCATGGCTTCGCCACAGTGATAAAGGGACATTTTCTTGACAGTTTAAACATGGAACAGTTGGGGCCTTTGTTAGGTCAATTATATCTGGCTGAAATTTAAAGTAAAGATTTTTAAGGTATATGATCTCGTCAAATCTGTGCAGAGTTCAGAAAATTACACGGTGAATAGCAGATTACAGAAAATTACACAGTATTTGACTATATCACTCAATAACCTAGAACTAACAGATTTACGTACCTTTGAGGTATATGACAAGTCAAGGTCGATTTGTAATGGCCTCACATAGCACACTGCCTGTCCAAGAGCTTCCTTAAGTATCTGAACACAATATCCCAAAGGAGGGATAGGGATTAGTTCCAAAGTTCTTCTAGATCCATTTGACCTCAACAGTTCGAATCCACCACTCAGAGCTGTAAGTTTTGGAAATTCCTTCTCGAGAACTGTTTTGACATGCTCCCAACTTCCTCTTTTGTCACTGAATACGATTCTTTTTTCACCCAAACCAGCACTGCTAAGTTTTGTCCGTTCTTCTCGACTTGGCACCCAGTTTTGATCTCGGCTTGATAGGACTACGAATGTATGTGTCCAAGAGTCTTTCGGTTTGTATGGATGCCACCGTTTAGAGTTCGGTTTAAACGACGATTTTGCTCTGAACATAGAAGGGAAAAGCTTGGAAATTTCGCTACTCGAACTAGTAGTGAACGTAGGTTGCGTTACCGCTGTGTTAGCGTTCGCATCTGTTGTCGTAGAAGAGCTTATTAGAGTCTTGGAGGAACTTGGATTTGCTGTAAGAATGGTCACCGCTTCATTGATGAGCTCAAGTGCTTTTTTCGTAGATAACTGTTTTTCTGCCATTATCATACCCAAAAAGAAGAGAGCTCTCGAGCGCGAAAATGATCTTCGTCAAACAAAAATAGCGCTGTCCTCTTGCAATCGATCACGTTTCGGCAAGTAGTCAATAAATATCCGAAGTAATCGATAATCTGCACAAATAACGATCATTGCACCATGTATTACATTAGGTGTGCAGAGATATCAAAACGAAAAACACAAAGGATGTTAGGTGTGCATAAAATGAAGTTCTAACTAAAAATTGAACGATGAAATTGAATAATAACATGATTGAATTAAGCAATTGAATGTTGAAATGTCATAATTGCATGTTGAAATGTCATAATTGAATGTGCACAGCCAATAATAATTTTGATAGGGAAAACGCTTCATACTGTCCATGGTTGCTGTTGTCACTTTCATTGTACAGTTACTCGAGCGAAGCAGTTTGTACGCATGCGTATATGTGTGTATGCACATGCTGCCTGTACTAAGAAACCTCGACCCGAAAACCTCTGTAAACTGTCTCCAAATGCTAGAAATGCACTGTAAACACATAATTTATTTTCTTTTTGTAACTATTTTTCCATACATAACGCGTGTGTAATCAAAACTTTTACACAAATTTTGCTTGGTTTGCACATGGAATATAATTAAGCCTTATATGCGGGGAATACCCTGACCGGTTTTTTCTTTAAATTGATATGTTTAATTTGTTAGAAAACCAATCAAAAATGCTTACGTGTTCAGATAATGTCACCGGCTAAAGTTTTACTTTAAGATTGAAAACAGTTACTTTTTCGAACTGATCGGTTTTGCAGTTGTTGTGTGCACACACGTAAGATGTTGTGCAAATTCTTTTGCGGACTAGTAATGGGTTCCGCTCTTTCTTTGTTGCCTATTATTTACTATACTGGATTGTGGAACTCCATCTTCCGTTACATCGATGTTGGTGGAATGTTTCTGAAAAGTTTCAAGCCAGATTCGAAAATTCTTGAAAAAGGTGAGCACCGGCTTCCTTTAGCCAATCTAGACGATACGGTGTTTTGTAAAATAGCCCAAGGAATCCCTTTGAGGGAGTTTGACCTTTTTGTCAAGAGATTAGCATCTCAGCTTCACTTGCCGAATAAAGTAGAGCGGGCAATCTTGGATGGGCAGTTTGTTAACGGAGTTCACAGACAATCTTTACAAGACTTCAAGTTTGAAAAGGCTAAAGGAGGACGGTTCAGCTGGAGTCACATTATAACTTACAAGCATGATAACTTGAACATCGATCTTGCGTTTTGTTTTGTTCGCGTAATGTTCTTTTTATCCCCGAAAAAGATTAAAGAAGAGTTTACAAAAAAAATTTTCTTCATCCCGTATTATACTGAAACGGTTAATCGTTGCGAACAACGAGATTTATCACTTGAGGAGAAAGAACATTTAGAGGATTTCTCTCGCCGAAAAGCACTGAGGGAATTTCACAAGGAGCACAAAAAGATTGATTCGGAAGTAAAGTATGAACAGCTTTAACTGTAAATAATCATTTGTTTCTAACGCTTAAAACGTCAGTTTACAAGAGTTGATTAAATCACGTGTAAATAGAAATGTCTCCAGCAGTAAGATCCGGCAGTCGGCCAAGTAACTTAAAATACTAAATTGCCGGCCGTCCGATTTCTAATTCTAAAATGAAAGGTTTTAATGTCTCTAATAACTAAAATAGACATCAAGTGTTCTTATATCGATAAAGAATCCTCAATCGATTCAGAAGCCGGTATTTGAAGTGAAAACAGTTCCTAGTTTAAAATTTATGTTTTTGAATACACTTGGATAAAGTAATATATAGAGCTAATCTTTTTTAAGTTTTATAGCAAAGATACTAATCAAAATTCAGATTTTTATAAATATTATCCTTTTTCATTAAGGTTACGGTACACTTTGAGCAGTATTTCCAGTTTGTAACTTATATCTTCTTTGTCAGTTTACGTCACACACCCTTCAACCTATACACCGTTGGAAAGGTTATGAAATTTTCTAAATAATGGTATAAATTGGTTTTTCGAAATTATTTTTGTAAGGTTAGACGACCTCGTTAATTTAGACTGAAAAGTTTTCCTTTGCGGAGTTCCAACTAACCGACATTTTAATTTCTGGAATATTTTTTGTTGTTAAAAAATTAGTTTAACTTAAGATCCAAAACTATGAGAGGTGATATCCGCCAAAATCCTGCTTCAAATTCTATTTTGTAGAACTTGTATCTTCTATTACTTTCCACTAAATTCTCTTCTCGAGATATTAGAATAGAAATTGAACCGACAGAATACAAATTGGGGAATCAAAACAGAAAATAAACCAACAGAATAGAAAATAGAAAATTCAAACAGAAATTGACAGATCAAAACGAAAACAAACAACAGAATAGAAATTTGACAATTCAAACAGAAATTGACGGATCAAAACGAGAATTGAACCAACGGAATAGAATTTAGATAACGGCAAAAATTTTACACCAAAACCGAAATTGAAACAACGAAAGACATTTGAGTTTGTAAACAAAACTTTAGGCATAAGAAAATCAGCAAAATCAAATCAAAACAATTTGATCCAATTTCTGTTCTGCAGCTTCAATTTCTGTTCTGATCGAGACTGGGATGTGACACGTTAGCTAACACCCGAGTGAAGACTGGGTAAATTATGATAATCGCACTTTAGAGAGTAAAATAATTTTTGCACTCCAACTTCGAAATGGCAGCCGGAGGATCTGCCCGTTGTATCTCCCTTCTTGAGGAGGTCAAGTACCTCCTTGAGGGCCAAGATATATACGCCACCAACTCCAGAACTGAAACGACACAAATAACGGTTTCTTCACCCGAGCCTGGTCAACGAGCTGGCAGAATTATGAACAACTTTCGATCCTTATTTGCACTACATTGTTCTGCTTCGGCGGGATCAACTTCATTTTCTACTTCTAGAAACCTTTCAATGGCCTTATATAAGCCGGGGCCTGGCCGAGGCCTGCAGCAGCCCAAAGGAACGGCACAGAATAACCACAAGCAGGCAGGATGGATAACCTCTACGACCCGGGATCGACTCCCGGGGTCCGCATGTGGGCGGAGATTTGTCCATCTCTATCTGACTACGAGGGTTTTTCTCCGGTTACTCCGGTTTTCCTCCCTCCTTGACGCTATGCTCCGAGGTCATGCATGGTCCATATAGCGGAAGCCAGGGGCGGCTATATATGCTTTCGGTCCGACCTCGTTGAGCTGCGCTGCCTCTGTACTTTGAGGCGGTGATGAGCACGAGTCTTTCTTTCTTTTCTTTTTCTTTCTTTTCTTAAAAGCAGCGTGCTGTTAGCGCTTCTCAAAAGTTCAAAACCTCCGCTCCCTTTAAGTTTCAGAAAAACGCTTTCTTACCTCTCTTTCAATTCAAGGGCAGATGCTCTGGAGGTGATACAACCTTCCGGCGTCCAATCAATGGCTTAACACATTCATGATTCAAGTTGAGATTTTAAAACTTTTTTTTTTTGCAACATCAGTAAACAAACTCGTCTCGCGGAGTAATGCAGAAATTGAAATTATTATAGATTGAAACATTTCAAATAATATAAGTAACTTTATTTGAACATACAACCATCTTCGAAAATTACATGCTAACATAGTCTTTTTAAAAAGAAGTGCAAAGGCCTTTGAACATGACTTCAATACTAAACCTCTAAACCAACACACTACTGGCCACTATTGCATATAGCTAGGGCTTCTGCATTTTTTACTCGCTAAAAATACACCGTAATATGAACGTAGTTTGTACTGATCTTTCGCAGAATGCAATAACTTAAAACATGCTGAAATATTTTTTCAATTTCTTTTAAAATATTTTTAAAACAATAAATCCATCAACCTTTGCGAATTTTTTTAACTTAACTAACACCAAATTTGATAACATCGAAGACTGCCATTTTAAAATTTTCTTTAAATTTCACAAATACTTTCTGCTTTATCTTATCCTTTTATCCTAAGATAAACTTGAAATAATATTTTTTCTTCTGTTTTGACAATTTCAAGTATTAGACTTAATCTGAAGTGCTATATTTTTAAATTATTGACATGTTGTTTAAAAAAACTTCAAGTTTCAATCTTAAACTATTTTCGCGAGTTCTATAAGCTCAACGACTAAACGAAAATCAAAGATTTATTATATTTGCATAAGTTTTCGAAAAAATGCATATGTAGTTTACAGATTTACCACCAGGAATTTCACAAAAACGGGAAGTATTTTTACCATCAAATAACTTTAATTGTTATTAACGAATTACCCGGCACCAAGTTAATTGAACCGAGCGAGGTCATTTGAAAAAAGAACGAGAGAAAAGTACTTCATTAATCTACATTATTTCTACTGATAAAACAGGTTTAAAGTGCAGCTATTTATATGTAAACTTTTCATACTCACTTCAGTGGAGACTTAAAATTTGGCTTCAAGATAACAAGTTGTGCTGTTTTATTAAGATACTATAATGATGAAACACTTGAAAATTTCTTTCAATCTGGGCCAAGAACATCTAGTTTCTGTGATAAGGCTGGTTGTTTATATAAATGTTGCTTCAAATGATACTAAGTTGCGTTATTCCTGTACTAATTTCTAAAATCTTAATTTAAAAAATTTAACTTGAACGCAAGAAAAATGATGGCTCGCTTCCATTGTCAATTTAATTTATATACCCGTGTAAACATTGCTTTATTTTGAAGATGGCATATATAAGTGACATAACAATTGATAGTAATTGACAAAATCATTATATTACCCTTACTTCCGAATCCTAACATTTTATGCAATAACTATATATACCACGATGAGTTTTCCATTCAATAATTTTGGATTGATTCTTTGGGAAGCTTAAGTGAGCACTTCTTACAAAATGCTTGGAAACTAATGCAAATGAAGCTTTTCTTCGAGAAAGGAAAGATACAAAGAAATGTTAAATTGCCGTTATCACCTCTAAATTTGGTCGATCCTCTTGATTGTCCTTCAATGTTTGGCAGATCACTTTTGGGACCGGGCCTAATTTGGCCTTTACAAAAATTGAATTTACAATTTGCCCCAAGCTGTAAATGTCACTTTTTATGCTTTGCCCCCTTTTCCCTGAAACTATCTCTGGGGCGATGTGAGGGAACTTCTTCCTATATTTCTCCTGTTTTTCTTTGGAAAGGACTTTGGGCCCTTTCAATCCTGACATAGGAAGGCTTTTGCCAAAATCAATGATTACAGAATTGTAACTTATTTTATCCATAGTGTTTAGAATTACATTGTTAGACTTAATGTCATTATGCAAGAAGCCCACCTCGTGCACGTGTATTATCGCCTTAGCAAATTTCCGAATAACATCCATCCATGTTGCTTTGTCGCTGATTGTTTTCTCGGCCAGTGCGCGTTGGATGGTCAGAGACTTTAACTCCTTTCTGTCTCCGTGAAATTGTATGACGATGCAGAACGGAACAGCCCTACTGCAGATTCCAAAGACGAGAGGAACTCCCGGGTGATCACCGAGTTTCTTTACGATGCGGGCCTCATAAATAAGTTCTTCTCGTGCTCTGCTTTCCGCCTGTCCATGCGTTTCGTTTTTTATTTTTTCCACCATGAATTTTTTGCAAACTACGTCCATTCCTCTGTATGAAGCAATGTAACACTTCCCGTAGCAACCGGAGCCAAGGAGCTTTTGTAATATTTTCATATTACATGGTGAAATTTCTGTTAGCGATGCTGCCGCTCTAGCCTTCTTTTGTGGCACGCCTCCTTGCCGAGTTTCGCTAATCCTTTTGCGTGAAACAGGAGTGTTCCCCTTTTTTCCTACACAGAATTTGTTTTTTAGCGTTTGCTAAAAATGCGTTTTCAGCATTTCCAACATTCACAGCGTTTCGCAAACACTCTCATCAACTCAGAAGTCAATACAATTTGGAAAAGCGTTATCTTAATACTGTTTTTAAAATAATGTTTAGGGATTTAAGGGCTTCGTATCTCTAGTTAGCAATTCAGTTAAGCAATACATTTCTTTTACGAGGGCTTGATTAGCGACTTTCAGTTATTGAAAATAAATACCATCATAATTGTATACTTTTTTTTTTCAGCAAAATGGTGTCACTTTACTTTTACCAACGTTGGAGTGGACTTCTTAAAACATTTGTTAAAAAGGATTGGGAGTTCCACTCTTAATGCTGTGAAAAAGTGTAGACACTTCAAAGCGCCCATGTGGACCGAAAATGCTCTGCGCATGTCATTCAAAACCTATGACACTGAAGATGTGGAAAGGGCCCTTTCTGAGCAAACAGTGGTAAATCTGTGTCTTTCTAAAGCCTTCAGTGGCACAACAGAGGTAACAGGTACTGCTTCTCAACTGTCAGGTCGTGCTGCCCTGGAAGCTGCAAAAAACAAGAAAACTGCGAAGCAAGCTTCTCTTCAGTCACAAATCATTGTTGGTGAAGGGCAAGGTAGAGCAATTCGAGAGTGTTAACTAATATGGCGTCCCGTGTTTGACACTTCTGCTAATGGAATGTTAACCATAAGATTATATGTCGGAAAAGTACATTTATAGACTGCACAAAGCAGATGAAGATAACTGATGGCTAAGCTGCTCTGCTGCCATATTTATTTATTATAACACTTATTGAGTTATTGTTAAATTAATCTTTATTTAAGGAAATTTAATTCCCAATGAAACAACGGAGAATAACTTCTAACAGAGCTGCGGCCTAAAAAGGCTAAGCTGCTCTGCTGCTTCAGGGATAGAATTAAAAATTTATTATTATAATAGTTATTGCTAAACTGATAAGTTATAGCTTTCAGGTTCAATTGTGTCTTTAATGTTTATATAAGGAGATTTATTCAAAAACACAAATTTTATTTTATTGTATTTTAATGAATAAAGATCAAAATTATCATTTCCATAATAGTAAAAGCACAGACTCACATTTTTTTGTTTAATAATAAATTGTTTTAAATTGTTAAGAACATTTCTAATCGAAACATGTGCTTATGAAATAATTGGCAACTGATAATTCAAAACCAAAATTTAAAGCAAAATTTCACTTTATTTCACAAAACTTTGACAACTACCCTGTATCCCGTAGAGTGATTTGCATGTCAATTATCTTACTATCATTTATATTTTGGCATGTGCTGGTAACAATTTTTGCCATTAACTGCACAATAATAATATTAATGATAGAGAAAAATTAAAAATAGAAACTGAGACAACAAATTTCTATAAATACATGTACGCACACAGTGTGACATAAGTGGATGAGGACTTACATTTCACTTTTAAAGTTTTGTTCCAGAAAGAACCTGTAGAAAAACCAATTTCTCACAGAGGTGCAGCCTAAACAGGCCAGCCCCTCTGCTGCTTCAGGAAGGCCAAACATCTCCTGCAAAATTAAAATAATGAAATTCTTATTAGTGTGTGCTGAAATTTTTTCACAGCACAGCTACAATCCTGTGTTTCATGGACAGGTCCCAAAATAGTAATTCTTAAAAAATTACAAAGAAGCCCAGTTTATAATCTGAATCATTAACTGCTTCCTCAATTTCCTCATCTGGGTGTAACTCCATCCAAACTGATGCAATGCATTGGAGGCCCCTTTGAAAATGAAGTCTCTGGCTGCCAGAATGACACCTATACCACAACTGCCAGATCCTTGCCCTGATGAATCACAATCCCTTTGTGAAGGCATTCTAAATCTCTCAAAATGATTCACAGAGGACCAAAGCGAACTGCTAAAACACTAGGCATTTGGTCTCAGTTCATGAAAAACATCAAGCAAATACTTAATTGTAGGTAGTATACTGGTGTTGGGCTGCATTTCATAACCATCATCAAATAACAACCTTTTACCTACCAAGTCAACAACAAGAATACCCCAATGCGAATGATTCATGTGCAGAGAGCAAAGAAGATCTAATTCATTCTCCACTGAGGTTGAAAGAACCTCCCTAATCTTGCAGGAAACAAAGTGATTGTTTCTTGTCTGCAGCCAAGTGTGGGTTTCAGGGGGCAGATGGAGTGCTTTGGAGCCTTGACAATCCTGGAGAAACCGTAAACTTGAGACATCAATGATAAAATTGTCAAGGTACCTCTCCCGAACCAGGGTTGAAAATGATGCAACATCAATGGACTTATTACCAGCCCTTAGTACTGTTTCACCTGTGCTCTTATTCCACAGTACATTATTTATGGCAGAAATTTCAGTAAAACTTAAGACATCTGGATCTGCCTCAAGCCACCTTTCCTCACTTTGAATGGCTGCCTTTAAAGAAGAAAGCTCACAAAACTTCTTCAGGACTACAATGCCATTTCTAGAAAATGTTCCTAGGCTTCCAATTGCAAGACCCATGGGCTCCTGGTGACCTTTCTTAGTACTGAATCTTTTATAAGCCTCTTCAACTAATCTTTCTGGGGGCCTTTCATGCAATGACAGTGGATCTTTTTCATTGTATGTCCCAAATACACTAGTGATATTAGCAGAATAAGGATTACTTATAGATACTCGGGGTACAACAATGTCACTCATTTTCCTTCTTGTTAAACTTGATAAAGTTTTGAGCCATTCAGAATTTCTATCATTTGTAGGTGAACTTGATTCGGTTATATCTATAACTGGGTTGGCAGAACTGTAGCCAGCTGGAACATTTACTGCTTCTAAGTTGGCGACTGGTATGGAATTGCTGCTGCCAGGCATCTCAGCTGACATTTCTTCACATTGTTACAATTGGGAACATATTATTTCTAACTGGGGCTTTAGGGATTTGGCCACCTTTGGAGCATCTGTTTGAATGGACCCAGTAAAGCTTTCATAAGTAGCTTCCCAGGTGTTATGATCATACTAAAACAGAAGCCTGGGATCATCAGTTTCCTTAATGCATGTTCCTTTACCCTCTACAAAGCAGTATTCTGGTGCATCTTTTCCATAAATCAACTGAAACAGCTGATTCATGGCGATGATCCACTTCTCTCATCCTCCTTACGCCAGGATATGCCTTTTTTGGAAAACCCACAACCACAAAAGTGATAGCTCTTTTTACCTGTTGGAAGTGAAACCAAGATACAATACTACTGTAAATATTAAAAGCCATGTTCATGAACTGCAAAAATCAATTTAAGTCATATTTGAGTGTTGGTGCATGCTAGTATTTATTAATATATATGCTCATGTAATCTTTCTATGGAGTAGGAATAAGGATAATTATAATGTATCCACTGTTAAAGAACTAAATAAATGTACTTTACTTTCTGAATTTATTTTCCAAAGAACAATTGGCATGTGAGCACTCTAGAAAGAGTACTCAAAAGGTTCTACATACATACACAGACATGGCACTATGACCAGAATTTACTATCTGGTGTTATCCTGTTATCCAATAATTCACCTTTTTTAAGGGACAATCACATCTCAGGATTAAATTTTTGCAGGTAGTGGGATATGGGAAAAAGTAATGTCTGTGTTATGGTTCGATTTTCAAAACAGTTTCATTTTCTCAAACTGGTTTATTTTTTTTAAGACTGGTTTTATTTTTTTAAACCTAGTTTATTTTTAATGAGAATTATAATTTTTGGCCGTGGTGAGACTGGGACCTATAAATTATAAGGTTGAGAATTATAGGGTGAAAAGCAACGATTGCTTGTGTGGTCAAGTGGATAAGGAAGAGGACTACAGATCCAGAGGTTGG
>JAOBBB020068915.1:0-14035 GCA_025331005.2 Zoanthus gigantus
ATATATAAGCCCTCTGATAAAACTCCTTCTTTATATTATATTAAGCTTTCTGTAAATATTAGCATTCCTTGAAGGTCATTTAAAAATATAACTGCAGAGCATATTGTCTGAGAATTTTATGGTATTTAAATGTGCCAGTGATTTAGCTAAAAAAATTACATTGTTAAATAAAAGCACGACAGGAATTTTTAAAAAATATTAATAATCAATGATAATAATAATAATAATATTAATTAATAATAAATAATGCTCATCAGTATGGATATTTTTTTAGTTTTAAATGTCTTTCAATTTATACAACATGTAATAGTTATAAAAAAGAGGTGCCAGTGGAGAAGGTGCCCTGCAGTGCTGGTGCAGTTTGTATTGGATCAAACCTCTCCTTACCCTTTAATGGGATGTCAGAACCATATTTAAAACCATCTCCAGATTCACCAGCAGGAATATTTCCCTTTACAAACCACTGGGTTTTACTGTGACGATATTCTGGTCCCAGTGATGACATTCTAGAACTGGGCTTACCTCAGTGAATGAATTTCTCTGTGGTGTTTACTGTAGTGCATGAAAAACAAGATTGCTTTGATATCATGATTTATTCCTTTCAGAATGAATATTTTAAAGGAGAGGATGACAAATAAGGTCAATCCAATTTCTTATCAATCCAATTTTGATCTGCGATTATCCCCATAAATGGGGGTGGCCAGATTTACCCCACTTTAACAGCGATCTCTCCAACTCGATCCACTCTCCATCTCATGCGATTCATAGCATCCTTTCTCTCCAAATCAATACTCTTGCTCTCCTTCTCCACTTGCATCTTCTATGTCTTCTTTGGCCATCCTTGCTTCCTCTTGCTCTTTATTTCAAACTCCAAAGCTTTTCTCAAAACATGCCCACCATCTCTCTTCAACACATGCTCATACCATCTCACTCCATTCACCTTTCCCATCTGAACCACTGTTTCCTTCAATCCCAACGTTTCCCTTAGCTCCTCTGTCCTCTTTTTCTCCATCAGTTTTGTACCACACATTGCTCTCACCATTGCTCTAGCTTGGTCCTTCTCAAAATTGCCATCTCATTTTCCCTCAAACACCATGTCTCACTCCCATATAACACTGCCGATCTTACACAACTCTGAGTAACCATTCCTTAAGTGAGAACCTTTTTGAGTTCAGCAATTCTCCGCATTCCTTGAACTTCACCCACCCAATTCTTGCTCTTGCTGTCACAGCTACCTCGCAACTAGCACTTGCATTCACCCTATAACCAAATAACAGAAGCCTCTCACCTTTTCCACATCGTCACACAACTCCTCCACCAGTTCCACTAATCTATCAACTTGCTTCTTGCATCTTCCACACACAAATTCTCTCCCCAACCTCGGGGTCGTCCTCTTTACTTTCGCACATCTTACATGGATCCATTTCCCACATTGCACATGTACACACAACACTGAATTTGCCATTTTTTGCTTCCCACAAATGCCACATGGATCTACCTTACTTACAGACACTTTACCTTCTGCCCCACTCACTACCACTTTTATCTTCCCGAAGTTCACCTTCAGCCCCTTGCTCTCGAATGCCTCCTTCTATTTCCAGAACTTCTCCCTCAGATCCTCCATCATTTCACTCATCTGAACCAAGTCATCCATGTAAAACATCTCACTCATCAAACCATTTCACACTCTCCATAACCACGTCAACCATCATCGCAAAAACCAATGGCAATAACACCGATCCCTGGTGCACACCAACTTTCACCTCAAACTCCTTGGACAACTCTAGCCCAACTCTGACTCTTGTCTTTGCACCTTCATACAAACTCATCAGTGATTACTTTATAAATAAAAAAACATACCATTTCTAGCCCTTCTCTTTATTTTATTCACAGTCGTCTCTTAAAGTGATTTGTTTAAATATTAAAGAGTAACTTTAATTTTAGGTTAGAAAAAGAGATTGACGCTGCAGAAAAAGAGAATATGGTTTGTCAGAAACAGGTACTTGATCAATCTTTGTTACGTTAACACTTTTTATCACAGAATTGTACAATTTGACTTTTCTAAGTCGTAGTCATACTTGAATCACCCAGAATTAATTGTTTGTTTTGACTAATAAGAATAAAGTTACTGAAACCTTTTAGACATTGATAGCTTACGTTAGAATATATTCCTTTTCCGAATATAATGTTTGACTCTTTTTTTTATTTTTTTTTTCTGGTTTCTAGGCATTAAAAAGTTGGGAAAAAGAATTCCAACTTTGTTGAGTTCTGAGCTTTAGGATTCTAGTTTCTAACTGTTCAAAACGTAAAAAACGACTAAATTAATGTTTTCTCGAATGGAGTCGCAAGTGCATGGAAAAGGTCATTCCGAGAAAGCCGGAGTAAATTGGTGAAATTTTGATAATCTTTTCTAACGAATACAGCATGACAACTTAAGGCAGATTTGAAATGTGTCAAAGGAACGTGGTCTCAATGTTAACAGACATTATTATTATTATTTCAACAGCTTAAGAAGGCCCATGAGGAACTCAACAAGAGAATTTATGAACACGACAAGTGTGCACACACTGATAAATCAAGTGTAACTTTACAGGTATAGAGTAAGATTTCATTAGAAGCTGTTACTCGGAAATCGGTGCCCCTCTTTTGACAATGGGATTAATCTGTTTTAGTTGCAATATTCAAGCCATATTTTTTAAAAGTGTTTAAGGATCATTATCACGTTGTGGTTGGTTCAGTTGGTATAATTTCTGCCTTCCAACCACAAGGTAACAAGAAGAAGAAGAAGAAGAACAACAACAACAACAACAACAACAACAAATATATTTATTAGCAAAAAGATAAAGTGCAAACAATTTGACCTTGCAAATAGCAAACACTAGTGGAGGAGGACCAATCCTAATTTATATTAGGATTAGTCCCATTTATTACTAATTTGTTACTAATTTATATTATTTACATTTATTACTAATTTATATTATTTACATTTATTACTAATTTATATTATTTACATTTAGTTTTGTGACAGGAAAAGTGGAAGAGTATAAAGTATGAATACATATATTTGATGTTTAGAAAATAATCCAGAAATAAGGCGCGCTCTGACTGCCTACAAATCTATTTTATGTAACTGATCATAAATCACGGAATGACGTCACATACCTCAAGAGAAGTTCTTCAGAAGGATGAAAGTGAAGTTATTTTCTAAGAGGAATAAAACAGCATCTTGCGTGTTTTTAGACAATAATATAAAACGCTATGACATGAAAAATACTCGAAAAGTAGAGAGAAAACTCTGCTTCACCTCGTTTTCTCTCAACTTTTTTCTGGTGTTGTCCTATGTCATAGAATTTTATATTGTTGTCTAAAAACACGCACGATGCTAATTTATTCCCTTAATAAAAAAGTGTAAAAGAAAAAAAAGTCTAAAATGGTGTGTTTTTAGATCTTGTTATCTTGTAGTTCTTGAGTTTTATAGCTATGAGAAAGGTCCCGATTTAAATCCCTAGCCCTGGCGAGATTTGTTGTAAAATATTTGCGGGAATGGGTGATTTCTTGAATGCAAAGTTGACTCAACTCTCTGTCGTTCGAAAGTCGGAAAACTGAATACCAGCATCTGCTGCGAGCTAATCTACGATAGGTCTGTGTACCGTGCGGCTTAACACTATAAAAAGCTTTTGTTCCAAGAGCTACCTTGCTGGTAAAGGACTAAGCTATTCGATTATAATACATTTAGCTGTGTTAACTGCAATTCTAGAAAATCTTCAGTATTCCTTAAGAAATTATGCACTCAGAGACACTTAAAAAGCTTGCGCTTTTGGCATTTGCGTTTTTTCTCTTAGTTAAATATTCATTTACTTCTTCTTTACTCTTCTGCTTCAACATTTATCAAATCCCGATAATAAGCGCATGAAATTTGTACTAACACTAAGTTACAAAATTTTCAGTTATAAATCGATGCCCAATTCTTCAAATTTTCTGTTGAAGCAGCATGGGGATTTGGTTGTGGATGACCTGGGTATGAGTCCCCGACTTAGACTACTGAATGGATTTTTCTTTGGTGATCCAACTGGCAAATTCACCACACTTTGTAAACAGCCGGTTGGTTTGCCTCCTACCACTTGGGATTTTTAATTGGGCAGAGAGAGGATTGAAGGTGATACTGAAAAGCTCTTTCGCGGAGTTAAAAAGAAAAAATAATTGCCATTGTCACTTCAAAGAATGCCTGAAAACCTGTTTATGCCACAGCAAATTAGACTTAGTTTCCCATCCACCCCTTCTTGAGATTTGCATGCGGCCCCTTACCATTATCCATTATTTTTTGAATATGAATTTAGATATCAAATAACAGAGTTTCCGTCGCGCAGTCCAGTGAGATTCAGTTTTGAAATAGATGACAATAATGCATAATGTTTTTACGCTGTGTTTTTGTTGTGTAATCGCAATGATTTATTCTTAGATTTTAATCTCTTGATATTTCAAATGTTGAATAATGGAAACAAAATGGCAATAATAGACAAATTACGTGGCCATTCTGAAAGATGCGGGCGGTGGACCAGCAACTAAAGTCTGATTTGGTGTGGCCTGATAAATCCCCTCAGTTTACAAGGTTGTTTTTTACATTTGTCTTCACAACTGCTTACTTTTGACTTCTTCCTTCTTTTCACCCGCCTTTTCTTTGGTTTTGTATAACAAGGGTTTATCCTACGCATTAAACATCGTCCGGATTTTCACAGAGCAATTTATTCTACTTATAGGCAGTGAAAGATGCTGAAGCAGTTCTTGAACTTTCCAAGAAAAAAGCTGAAGAAGCAAAAGAAAAAATGGGACAGGTACACAAAAATCTCTTTATATGTTTCAAGAACAACCAAATGAAGTTTTTTTAAGCTGTTAGCCGAGCAGTTCAAAAAAATTTGATGTTTTGTTACGAATCAACAAGATTCGATCGGCGGCTCAATATGAGATGTCAGTGGTTTATGACGTAGGTTACGATACTAGAATTATTAAAACGAAGAAAAACATGCTTACTTTGCGACTTTTGGCTGCTATAAAAGAAAAAAACTTCGCAATACATAGATTGCTCAAAAAATATCAAGATTTCGAAGCACACTGCCATATTTAAGCTCAGAATATCGTAACCTACGTCATACCGTACCGCTAACAATCTCATTAGCGACCACGGTGTCAAACTTTTTTCTAGAGAGTTTTCTTAGTTTCTATATTTAATTTCTCAATGTAATTTGACCTTAATTTGTAAAAAATTCACAGGGTTAATCTACTATACCAATAGATTCAAACAAAAACAGGTTAGTTTTAGCGTTCTGTTCCCTTTTAAGTTGTTAGACAACAAGTAATACCAGTAATTTGATATATAAGTTACCGTATTTTTCCGTGTATAGGTCTACCCCCATTTTGAAGTAAACGAATAGCCATTTTTGGAATTACCTTTTATAAGTCGATTCCCAAGTTTTCACAAGATTAGACAATAGAATTCCTGTGGTTTATGGTAGTAAACTTGGCACTAGTAACAAACATGACTCGCTAACACAATAAGCTAATTGAAGTTATAATTGGTCATTGCTTTTGCAGTATTTGTTGGCCCCTAAAAGTGCCGTTTTAAATGATAATTCCTGCTCAGAAGCCATCAAAGTTCTTTATTCTCACTTTCTCCAAATTATTTTTAATCTTAAGCGTTCTAAATAACTCTTGGGGGTCGTAACAAATTGATTATTTTTAACCGTGTATTTATCAAGTACTAATTTTTGAGGTCAGGTTTCGGTGTTAAAGGGCAACTTGTACACAGCCAAATAAGATACATAATTTTGAATCTGCTGTCTTTGTTTAATTTGTAGGCCAAATTAAAGCTGAGAGAGCAGAAAAAGCAAGATGAAAAAGAGGAAGGTATGTAGGATAAGAAGAAATTCCTATCAGTTACTTCGTTTCTTGTGTTTATAATTGCTTAGATAGAGGCTAACAATGTATGTCCTTCTTTTCTTATAGTGAATGCTGCTGATTTGCCTGGTATCAAAATATTGATAAAAGAATTGGATGATGTGCTCTTCAGAGATGTTGGAGACAAAATTGCTGCAGATGGAAGGTGATTACGATCGAAATAATCGTTTTAGGAAGTTGCCTTTTGATGTTTGTTTCTGTAGATTGTAGAATACGTTAATGATTCTAGAAGCTTGCTTTTATTTGTTCGTTTCTCAAGCACTCCCTTGTGTGCAGGTGGCCATTGCTGATTGATCCATCGTCCCAAAGTTCGTTGTTCCTTCGCTATCGTGACACCAACTACTTGACAGCTCTAAACCCGAAACACATGGAGCCAGAGGTCATACGGATAGCTCTTCTTGGAGCTATAAAGTAGGTGGTAGCTTATTTCCTAATAATAATAATAATAATCTTAATAATAAACGAGACGATGACAAGTTTATATGACGACCGTCGACGTTGGAAACCTGAACAGTCTAAACGAGAGTTTCAAAGTCCTTAAACATTGCACTGACAAATTAGAATGCCTCATTTATGAAATGCTCTATATAAAAGAACTCAAACCATCCCTAAACAAACAAACAGACTCTGTCAAGGCCAAGGTTTTTATCCCTTGAGAATTTTAAATATTAATCTGTCAATTATTAAAATGCTCTATATAAAAGAACTCAAACCATTTATTAAAATGCTCTATATAAAAGAACTCAAACCATCCCTAAACAAACAAACAGACTCTGTCAAGGCCAAGGTTTTTATCCCTTGAGAATTTTAAATATTAATCTGTCAATTATTAAAAGTCAAGGTTATCATCCCTCGAGACATTTTATTTTATTCATTGTTGAATTTTTCGAACGTTATGCAGCATATCATTTGTATATAAACAGTTCAATTTGTACTCATTAAATTAATTGAGAATGATGCCGGTGAGCATCGAGACGTCGTCATATAAACTTCTCATCGTCTCGTTTATTATTAAGGCTTACTTTATTTTCCATATATATTTATGTTTCAATTATGTCCAAAAACAACGAATATGAGCTCAAACGTGTCGCTTGCTCTTAACAGTATCAAAATTCGTGATGAACTAAACAAAGTATATAATCTGTTTCGGTTTTTGATGTTTTAGTAACTGATAGCAATTGCCCTTGAACCAAAAATGGCTCTCAATTTTTTCATAGTGTTAATATAAATTACTTAAAGTTAGCTGGAAATTAACTAAAATACAAACCCTTTAGCTGCAACTTTCTTCGAGCACTAAAATGCACTTATACTTTACTCAAGTATGCGGAGTTATTCGTGGGCACAAGAAAAAACAATAATTCCAGCTGAGAAGAATGACCGCCGCCTGGTTAGCCTAGTTGGTAAGGCGCTAGCCTAACGTGAGGGAGGTTCGGGTTCGATTCCCAGCCGGACCAACTCTTAAGGTCTAAAAATAATCGAGGAGAAAGTGCTGCCTTTGCTCTAACATCTGCAAACGGCTAGACTTTCGTGTCTTCTCAGAAAGGAAGTTAAACCGTAGGCCCTCGGAGACATCTATGTGTTTACGTTTACATGTCTGTTATGTGAAAGATCTCCGTCCACCTTAGAGTGGTAAAGATGGTGTCCCCAATTAGTAGGCTTTTGGCCAGCGAGAAAACTTGACACCTAAATAAAGTCGTTATTATTATTGTTGTTATTACGAGCAATGGAAAAGGAATATTATTTATAGAATACTTCACATGCGTTACCAAGAACATTTTTTGCTGATTTTTGCCTGGTAGTGCGTGCAAATCGAAGATAGCACATGCAGTTAAACGAATAAATAAGCCCTGTCACTCGCAAATCTCACTACGTGTACGTGGTGTTACCAATACTAACCTACCGATGTACAAAAAAGAATGTAAATTAATGTTTTGAGATACCAGATTTATCGTGATTTTGATCTGCATTCTCCAGATTTTCTTGTAGTCGTTCTTGAATTTCTTGCTGCACAGCTTGGCGCATTTCCGCGTACTTCACTCGGGCTATTTCTGTTCTTTCCATCAGCTCCTTGAAGTAGTCCTAGCAATATTGATCTATAATTAGTAAAAACTAGTATACCTTAATGAAAGATTGGAAAAAGTTTCTTTCTTTTCTTCAGAATCTCAAATAAAACTAAAGTTTCGGCAATGAGTGTTGCAAGCAAACGATTAAAACACTGCTTGTCGCAAAAAATTAAGGTCCTTTCCTTTCCACTCCATGCGTCCATAATCCTTTCTGTCAGCAGTGAATCACTCCGACGAAGGACTACAGTCCGAAACGTCAGTTTAAAAAAAAAAATTTCAATTCACTACGGTGTAAAATTAACTACTTGTAAAACTGTTTCTATAGAAATACCGACGCAGAATTCCATTTATGACTTTCTGTCAGCAGTCTAGCTCATTTGCGAAATTTATCGCTTGACCAAGCTTTTGTTTAATTTGACGATTCTCAGGAAAAGAATCAGACTGCTCGTCACAAACCATCATGAATGCTTCATTTTATTGTTAATTACAGACTTTCTGTTTAGTGAGAAACTCCCTTACGCTTAAATACGTTGTGGCATTAAATTAGGAATTTCGTGTGTCTTCTGAATTAGTGTATAAAAGCAAGAGCCCCCATGTTTTTTATATTTTATAGGTGTGGCTCGACATTTACGATTCTTCGAGTGTTCTTCAAACATCTCGCGTGGTTTACCAGCTTTTGAACCATAAAAGCATATGGTCTATTGCTTAATCTAAGTAGCGTACGAACAAAGAAATAAGTCTTGTCAAGCGAAAAAGGTGAAAATGGGACGATTTGGACCTACACAGTTTCTAAGAAGATATAATATTCTGTTCTGCAAATATAAAAAACTGGGTAACAAAAGAGTTACATATATTATTTGTAAAACATCCTTTTCAAACCTAAATCCTTTTCCCAGCCAGGTGGCTCATTGGAGCCAGTGTTTATCTCCGTTTTATCTGTAGTGTTAAGCGAATGGCCTGCAGCGTATGGGGCAGGCGTGGTATGGGCAGTTGGTAAGATCTCTGCCTTCCAACCATAAGGTCCCCAGTTCGATCCCGGCTCTGACAAGATTTGAACTGATTTGTGTGACCTTCTTTCCCGCCTCAGCTAACTCAGCTTTCCATCTTTCCGAGGTAGGTAAATGAGTATTTTAGCCATTCATAGAACTCCAAAACAAAGGCAATGAAAACCTTTTTACTTTCAATGTTCCCCACATGGAATTTTTCTTAAGTTTAAAAAGAGAAATGTTTTAACCAGAAAGGCTTGAATGAGTGAACTGGAAAGAAATGCATTGGCTTACTAATGAATATATGGTCTATTTTTAAAGTTTAGCCAATCAGGTCAATGGTTTAACGATATCCTAATTAGTACTTTCTGCATTCCACTGCCATTGACCTACCTAGTTCTTGCTCGGATCGTTACTTAATAACAACTTATTGTATCAACTTGAGTAGTGATTTTTTTTTAAAGTGTCTTTATGTTGTTTTTTTGCGTAAAATTGAACGAGTATGCCTCGAGGGCGTGCATGGTTGCCACAGTTGGTAAGATCTCTGCCTTCTGACCACAAGGTCCCCGGTTTGATCCCCAGCTTTGCCTGGATTTGAATATTTGTGCAACCTTCTTTTCTGCCTAAGCCAACTCAGGTTTCCATCCTTCCGGGGTAAGTAAATGAGTACCAGCGTATGCTGGGAGCTAACCTGCGATGGATTAGTGTCCCATCCAGGGGGAGTCAAAGACTCTCATCCGCTTAACACTACAGAAACCGGAGATAAGCACCGGCTCCATGGGCCACTACGCTCGTAAAGGATTTAGCTTAGCTAGCTAGATGCCTTAATTTGTCTTTTGTGAACCGAATGAGGTTCAGTAACACAGTAAATTATCCGTGATTAAACAAAGCTAATCTTATGCTAATGACACTTGTCCTTTATAGAGATAACCGAAAGCTCTGATCGTAACTCCTTCCGCTAAAGGAAAACGGGCATTCTCAAATTTAATTGTAGTAGCACTTTCAACCTCAATAGTATGTGAAGTATGTTTCATTTTGAAGTATAAGTTTTCCCACAGATCATCAAAATTGACCTAAAATTGGTTCTAAACTGCTAACTTCGATCCCTTTTGAAAGTGCTTGTTAGCTGCACCCCAATAAACGACGTTAGTATGCAACCTTCGTTCACTGTAAAAAATCCGAGCGCGAAACTGGTCAAAATCGGTCACGTAATATGATTTATTTATTTGTCAATATCGCACGATCGTGGTTTAGACAAGTGTTTAAACCACGGCTTGAAAATGGCCGTGTTTTCAAAAAATTAAAAAAATAAACATATGAGTCAAAATGATTTTTATGAGATTTTACTCAAGCAAAAGTTTTCATATATCAGAGTATACACTCAAGTGAATTGGCGGGCTTTTTGACACAGCGCACCAAAGTGTACACGTCCGGAACCTTTTTCGCCTTTTAAACGAGTTTGTGCATTTCTTGTGTACAATTGCAGCACTTTGCGACGTTTGTGTTCGGTTTTTCTGTTTGATTTTTTAAAATGGAATTCAACCCCTTGCCAGTTTTACTGGAAACCGGGTTTACAATCATAGAAATTAGTTTGTTTTGTGGTGGCGAACACAGTAAGCGGCTTCCGTTGACAACGTGACGATGTTTGCTCAATAGAGGAACCTGCCTCGCCGACGTGTGAAAACACTTTAAATACTGGTTGAGTTTTTCTAATCCTTCATTACATTACTGAAATTACTTCCCGAACGACTGTCAGTGCATTTTAAAACAAGATAAGATATTTAATTTTCCTTTAAGTTTCGAGTTTCAGCTGAAAATTATCCCGTTCACGTTAATTTTTAAAAGTTACATTCTTGATTTTTTTTTTCATGAAAAGCTTTTTTTGTGATTTCTATATTTCATTCTATATGAACTACGCTATTTCAATTATGTACTTATTTATTTTAAAGATTTTTATTTGTTGAAACTCTTGCTTCAAGTCAATCATGAATTCCTTTATCGCGCCGTGCAATGCAGTGAACTCGTATTGCACATTAAAAGTTAGAGACTTTCATTTCGTTTTTTCTTTACAAATACACGCGATTGCTGGCAACACAATGAGCTCGAAATTGTTCATAAAGTACTAGGTGTTGCCTTGTGCTTTATTAAAATTTCTCGTTTATTTTGACAATGCTCTAATTAGTTTTCAACGGTAACTGGATTTCCAATTCCTAGTTTTCGGCTGTGATTTCCAGGGTTCCTTCCTTTAGGCAGAGAAAATTTGCAGGTAATTTTTAAGTACGTGAAATCCTTTTGAAGTTCTGCTGTATGACAATTATCGTATTTAATCCTGCGGTCAAACACATAATTTAACTACTGTTCAGTAATTTTTTCATTTGACAATCTGATGTTTTCAAATAACAGAAAAACTACATTTTAAATCAAAACAAAATCAGTTTTTCCAAAAATATAACAAATTACAGTTATACCACTCTTTCTAGATTAGTATTAGTTAATAACTCATTACAAAAAACACTTTTTAGCTTTCCAATGTAACATTTACCATTTTCTCAAAAAATGGAGGGTTCTTGATGTAAGTGGACTTCTTGTCCCATGGATACAACTGACTTTCTGGAGCATCCAGTGAATTCCAGCTGGGATTACCGTGCTGGAAAATCAAACAGTAACGATTCTTGTAACAATGTACGAGTAGTAAACTGGTAACATAAGAGAAAACCAGCAATTTCTTTTTGAACTGGTAAGTATTAAAAATGATGACTACTTCTAAAGTTGCCGTGAGGCAGGAAGATTGTCTGACCTTTGTTAGACTACAAAGTGCGGTTTCACTATCATAACAGATAATAAACAATTATTGGAATACGTTGAGCAAAATATCGTGATTTGTCAGTGGCGAGCAGACTCATTATTTACCGAAGACAAAGGCTGAGGCAAATAATTAATTTGCGAGACAATAACAAATCACGATATTTTGCTCAACTTAATCCAATAATTGTTTTACCATTCGATCACTGAATTTTTGTGTGGGAAGCGTTAGTTTTTAAGAGGTAAATGCGCAAAATTATTTTGTATTTTGCAGGCAATTATTTGTAGGTCACGTGGTGGCCCTTGCGCCAATGAAAGAGAAAGAAAATTTCCATCGAATGATAATTCTACTTTATTGATAACTAATTTGAGAGTAGTGAAGTAAAAAAAAATTAGACAAGCTTGCAACACGAGTTTGATTTGTAGTCTTCAGTATGATTTCAGAGCACAATTTCACGGTATGAATTCCAATCACTATTTACTGAGGCTTAACTTAAAATCGTAAGCTTAATATTAATACTTTTACCTGTTGTCATATAATTCCTTCTCGATTTTGCAATTTACCGCTTTTTCGAAAATTTTTAGAGACATCGGTATTTTTATTGGTTCTCTTTAGCGGTTGAAACATTCCTGCACTGTGATTGTTTGAAAGAAAGAGTACTCGTGATCAAAGACTCGAAAGAATGCAGTTGATGCTACAGTGTAAAACCAGGTTCTCAGGAACAAATTAAACGCAGGAATCACTAGTTACAAACAAACTAGAAATAACCAACGGTTACAAAGTGCGGGCTAGAATACTTTTGAGTCGAGGGATTTTTAAACAATTGCCTGTCGAGTATTAAAATTGGTTAGAGTAGGAAGAGCCTGCAACCTATTTAGCACGCCATATCTCGATTTTGAAGGAAAATTGTTCTGCCAGAATCGATCATTAATTCCTCGTAAACCCTTAAACTCCGTAAACTCCAATGACACAAAATTTTGGCTTTGAAAATCGAGTAAACTGGACGGCGCGGCGGCCATCTTTTAAAATACTCGTTGACAGTCTTGTTCGAGCGGAAATACATTCTGAAGGGTTTACGAGGAATTAAAGGGAACCTCGGTTATCCAACCACATCAATCTCATATAAGAGTTTTCCTCAACTTCTGTCTACCTCAGCAGCTCAAATCTGATAATTCTCTATATATGATTCATGCTAAGAGATTTGTTTTGATCACTAAAATTCCTGCGGGCCGCCATTTTAAAATATGACGTAGTTGCGTTGCAGATCCCCACTCATTCATTGCTGTTCTCTTATCATGAGAAGAGACTGGAACTAAAAAGCACACACGTCACATTTCAAGATGGCGGCCCGCAGGAAAATCAATGATCAAAACAAATCACTTGGCGTGAACTATATACAAAATATTATCAAATTTGAGCTGCTGATGCAGAAACAAGTTGATGAAAACTCTTCCTCGTGAATGATATTGTTGGACAGCCGAGGTTCCCTTTAAGTTTAGTTGTATTATAAATATCAAATCAAAGGCATTTTTTATCTGCATGGGAAAACTACCGCTTTAGAAGTCGTTTATAGCTATTTCAAAAATGGTTTGATACCTAAAACAATCGTGTTATCGTTTTAATTGTTTAGATAGAGCTTTCTATGCAAATATTATATACCTTTCTAGGAATCTGCTCGGACTTACAAATATCAAACATCCATCTTGGATATAAGTAATTAAATATATTTCTCTGATTGGAAAAACTCCATCTACCTTTTTCAGCTATTTCTATTCTTACCTGCTATTTCATAATTAGTTTGCCTAATTTAATACAATTAAAATGCATAAGAAGTAAAAAAGAATTGCTTAAAATAAAAGGTTTGAACACCCTCATTACGAAATAAAATATTTTAGTTGGTAAAAATTGTTTAAAAGCAGTTTTTTGCTGCTTAAAGTAGCTAAAATGGCCCAACAGGTGTGTCAAGAGACTGGTGACGAATTTTCTCTCTGATGACGTAGCCAGTGGTCCCAGCTAGACGGGGCAGGGTTTGCTTGCGTGCTTTGTTGAAAAGTGAGAAATATCTGATTGTGAAAACATTCTATCCTTTGCTGAGCCCCTTTCGCTTTCAAGCTTTCTTTGTTTCTTCTCTGCCATGAGATTTGAAACCTCAGAACCACTGGCTACTTCATTCATGTTATTATTATTATTATTATTATTATTATTATTATTATTATTATTATTATTATTAT
>JAOBBB020068986.1:0-23101 GCA_025331005.2 Zoanthus gigantus
ATAGCTAAATATTCAATCAGCAAGGGTGAAACAGTTGAAATCGTTTTAGCTGCGAGGGTTTTCTTCACAGTATCGTATTCAAATGCTTGCTTCAACCCATTTCTTTATTGCTGGCGTATGCGAGATATTCGCGAAGCTATAAAGGAACAAACAAGGGTGATGTGCAAAGAAAGGGCAAGAAACTAAAATGGCGTCATAAGCAATGATTCACGGCCGGGGACATTTTGCCAACTCACGTTGAAAACCTGTTTGAGAAATAACACTTGTGCCATTTTTTGTGGCATTTTTATCAAACCTAAATCTGAGGCACAAACCGTCAAGAGCACAAGAACTTAAAGGGCATTTAACACAAGCAAAACAACACAGGCTCATTTCACTGACGTAGTCATGACGTAAAGGCCCTGGTTGCGGCTGGTCACGTGCAAAGCGCATTCCCCACTAGGGTAGGGTGGCGGAGGAGACGCCACTTCAACAGTCTGCGTCTATGCAAAAATCTTCATTGGTTTAACGGCAACAAAACATAAAATAAAAACATTTTAGCGGTAAATTCAGGTTTTTATCGGGTTTGTAGAAAAGAAGTGGATTCTGATCATTTGAAGCACGAAATGCGTCGCTGTTATCAACTACTGACATACTTTTTGGAAAACCTCAAAAATTATTACCTTCGCATTTTTGAGTAAGCCTTGCGATCGGCAATTAGACAATATTGAAAAGTTTTGGAAAAATCTTCAAGCTCAGGGCAACTCAATCATTCATGACAGAACTTATAAAACTTTGATCCCAATCTTTTAATAGCAATATTATAGTGTTTCGTCTTGCAAATAAGGTAAATATGAACCAAATTATTGTGCAGCCATGTGCAAATCAAATGAACTCACAAATTATTCTGATTCTAATACTGTAATATTTAATTTTGAACTTTCTTAAATTTACATCAATAATTTAAAGCGACTATATCTGCAGTCGTACAACTATTTAGTGTCTATAAGTATAACCACAAAATAAAATAAATTTGATTTCAAACATTCAACTCGAGAATTACGATTCAGTGAAACATTATTTACCTAATACAACACGCAAAAATTCACAAGGTGCAGATATAAAACAAATGACCGGAAACTGTGGATCTGAAATATGTTAAGAAATTCTTTTTAACCAAAAAAGGACTGAAATTTCACTCACTACTTTAGGATCCAGTGTGCCTTGTCTAAAACAACAGCTTTCGCGGCAGAAAGATAACTCTGGAAAATTTCCAGTCCCTCTTTGGCTGTTAGAAAGATTTTCGTATCTTCTCGCCACAATTTCCGAGCGGCTTCCTTGCCATTCGGGTCAAAAGGAAACTATCAGTCTCGATCAAACATTTTCTTTACACCAAAGACAACAACTTTCAGTTTCATTTCCCTCTTCAGACCTAAACAGCAGATCAGTTGTAACTACTATTGAGGGAGAATGATTTCTTTCTCGAACGATTCAAGTTAAAATTTGATGATGAAGCGATTTGTTGTCATCCGTCGGGAGAACCGACAAAAAATCCCTTTTTAAAAAGTAAAATTTCTAAGCAAAATTTAAAAGTCACTAACTTGAGTCGGTTTGATATAAGCATTTTGTAAACACCACAGACAAAATTGCTCCCAGTACTCACCCTCGCTGCGGAATAATTTTGACAGCTTGGCACGTGACCAGCCGCAACCAGGGTATTTTTACGTCAGTGAAATGAGCCTGGGTACGAGGTTGGGTACTTGTGCGTATTTCGATAAAAAAAAAACAATGTTAAATTTGATAAACTACAATCTTTGCCAAAGCAAAGCAAACTTTTCTGGTTATCTTAGGGAGCCTTGAAAATATAGAGTTCCCCCTCCCCACTAAAAACATTCGAGGGGTAATTCATTTTTACTATCAACAACATTGAGAGGGGGAGGGGGGGAATATTTTGGTAATAACTGATTCTAGTTTTAGCCCTTCAAAACCTGGCTATCGGTTCAAGGTTTTTGGCAAGGATTGTAGGTAGGCAAAGTACTTAAAATCCATCGCATGGAGCCAATATATAGTTGATTGGTAAAAACGTTTCATGACATGTTTTAGTTAAATTGAAATATTTTCATATCTTGACATTTTATTGTTGATATTGTAGATAATTATTTAATCTTATCAAAAATTTAAAGTTACTTGCCCTATTGATATTATAGGAGCACAGCAGAATTGTATGTGTTGGACACAATTACTGCTAAAGAATTGCTTATATTTTAAAATTTACCAACTCAATTTAAATTAAATGTTATGAAATTGTTAAAAAGAATCGTGAAACTGTTTGCTATGCAATTGCTAGGGCCAGAAGGCCACGAGTCAAGGGATGGGCTCCGTTTCTTTTCGTGACACGATTTTCCACAAGTGCACTTTTGGCAGTTTGAGCCCACGTGACTTGAACAGTATGCGCATGCCTGCAACCAAGGAGGTAAAGGGGAGCTCCCATAACGAATCACGGAACAACTTTGCGCGGTATCACTTATCACGACCTGAATTTAAGTTTCATAACGAATGACGATAATAATCAGGCCTCATGACGAAAGAAGCAGAATTAAAACGATTATGGTATTCATAACAAACGAGTTTTGGTTTGTTTCCTAAAGATACCTGCACTAGTTTGCTTTTCAGTTCAGTTTAATTCAACTGGTAGGAATATCGCACAGTGAAATGGTGTCAGAAAGAATTAACTTGCATTCAGAACACTCCTTGTTTAACTTGCAAGCGACGCAAAGACAAAATCAAAGGTACAGTAGAACCTCCATTATCCGGACCTCCATCATCCGGACTTTTTTCTCTGGCCCCCTTTTTTCATGAATATTAATTAGTTGTCATCCTGAAAACTCGAAGTTACAAATAGACCGATTAAATCCTTTTAAAACTGTTGAAACAGCGTCTTATCTTTGTTCTGAAGTGCGATGAGAAGTTTTTGAAGTAAACAAACATGAGTGGACATTATCGAGTGTATGAGTATCTGCACAAAAAGTGAATCTTTGTAAAAAAATCACTAAATACATAAAGACTGTGTAAATTTCGTAATTAAAAAATGTTTCTTTGCTGTTTTTATTTTTATACATCTTTTATTTACATTTGTATCTCATTAGTAGTCATACTTTCGATTATCCGACTATTAACCGAGATCCCGATGAGTCCAGATAATCGAGGTTTGACTGTAGCTTTTAGCCAAGGCATGAAATGTGATGTGAGATTTCATACTGTTTAAACGGTAAAATTTTACCAGAAATAAACTCTTCCAACATGTAATGGTGGACCTCTCTTCTTACGCAACGCAAATTGTTTTGCTAACCTCGCAGCTGCAAACCGTAAATTTGGGTACGCATAGAATTAATGAAATGACATGAAAGTATATTAAATGCGTTCGATGTATATATATATAGAATGAAAGAAGAGAAAACAATTTTTAAGCCCTTGGCGGGAATCGAACCCCTCATCTTCGGTTTACTAGTCCGTCGTGTTAACCACTACACTACAAAGGACTACATGGATTAACCAGGCATGTTAGTATACATGTTAATATACTTTCATGTTAATATCCTTTCATGTCAATTATAGTAGGGCCTACGCTTCTCTCGGCCAAGTGCAAAAATGAAGAGCCCCTGCCACAAAAGTTAAATGATTGGTCGGTCAATTGGATGAGTGACAGGTCCTTTTAATGAAATGAAGGCATTGATGCTTTCTACATTCTTAAAAACCATGCACACTGTAAGAAATGCTTTCTCGCTATCTTTGTAATTGTTGCTAGAAAAACAATTTCATTTTGCTTCCTTGCTGCGTACATTGGAGAGGATATACTCCCACTTTTTACACGAATTTGTATGCAATACAGCGCAGCTCGCGCCGTCCATTCCACTACACTGTATTTTGATATATCTGTTGAAACGAAGACTACAAGTGACAGAGATTGCGTGATGAAAAAACCTAGGCATCATACTTTACAGCTTTTAGAGTTTATTCTATATTTAAATGTTTATACCATTGTTGTTATACCGTTTTGTATGTTTTATCAATTCATGTTGTATTCATTGTCTCCATTGTGTTTTCTTAGTGAAAACTCAATCTTCAACATATTCACGATCGGGCCCCATTTGTCAGCTGAGTGCTCGAAATTCTTAAATCAAGACAGGGAGACAAGTGTGATGTACGTTCTATACATCTCCATGGTCGTCTGAAAAGATAAAGTCCAGCGGTGAACCTCATCGTACATTCATTCATCTCGCATTTCCTTATTTTTGGTTTATTCTAGTTATATCAGGATAATCGAAAAGATTCGAAACCAAATGTCTAAAAGGATGTTGTAAAGAATGGGTACAAGCATTTTTAAAACCAGAACTTTAGAAAACAAATTTTTTAGTTGTTCAACTTCGTCAGTTTCAAATCTCAGAGGTATTCGACGATAATTGTTGAGATAAGAAAACTGGGATCCAGAAACTCGTTGCAAAATGATCGTCAATGCGGACAAGGCTAGCATCTTGTGTGGCCGGTTTTTTTTTTTTTTCTATTTTTTATTAATTGCAAAATTAATAGTAATTCTTGTACAGCGTGAATGATATACACTTTTTACTACAACACGACATATTAAACCGTTGAAAAGTAATAAGAATAATAGTATTTCAAAGTTTATTGAGTATGTTCGTTAAAAAGAAAGAAAGCAAAGTTGTTTTATTGATATTGACATCGTTCTAGCTTTTTTGCGATGCCGAAACTGATAAAACGTTACATATGAGCATTTTCTTCTTTTATAAACATTCCTCCACGGCCTTTTTTAATTGTTATAAAGTTAGAACATTCTCATGCTTTTCTGTTTAGCATGGGTTTACCCCAAAATTTCTAGTACCCAACATATATCTTGCATGTTCCACCTTACAACGGCCCGAGTAAAGGTTACCTGCAGCTTCTTGTTAATATTAAAGGTTTCCTTATGGGAGAACGAAATTCACATTTCGTACTGTGGCTTTGGTGTCCTGTGGCTACAAAGCAAAAAAGTTTTAGATTCACGTAAGGACAACAAAATGGCTGCCCACCATAATACTTTCGCAGGGGCATGTCTCGTTCAGAAAACTGGTTCAAAGTTATGAAACTATGTGCTGACAGGTGCTCGGATTTTACACAAGCTTCGGTTTACTTTAGTCCGCGCCATCGTCAATAAGCAAATCTTCTTCAATTTAGTGCGGATAGCTTAAATTAGGGCGATAACTACTATTACAATTTCTACTAACGATTTACTGTTCATTTCTTTTATATATTTTTCATTAGAATTTCATTCAAGAAAGCGTCCGTCAATTCTTATCTGATCCTGACAATGGAAGCTTCTCGAACACACATCTAATCTCTGATAACTTCTATATTCTAGACTATAACTTATTCGGACAATTTACTCATTCCCGACAAATCACTGTAATTTCAGTCTGACTATAGGCTTAGCTCTCATGTTCTACAACGCAAAACATGGATCGTTTAGCGACAGTGAAGATCTTCGACCGCAGGCTCTTAGCGCCCGCTGACATTTTGTTGTTAGACATGCGTACTTTAGAAATATGATAACATTTTTTAATTTACAAGACATGATTGAACATTGAACATCGAACATCTTCAGGTTTTTGCAACCTATTATTATAAACAATTGTAACTTTCACTTTCCAACTGAAGATGATCGATGTTCTATCGAAGCATGTCTTGGAAATTAAAAGATGTTATTCTATTTCAAAAATGTATCACTAATCTGCTTCTTCTACAGTCTTTTGGAACATGCGGGCACATAAACGAGCCACGCCTGTTAGTTGTAGTTATTCGGGTCCGCCATCATGTGACTACATTTGTTCATCGTTAATAAACCTGTTCTTTCGTTACGTTGTTCAGCTTATTTACTGGCGCTTTATGATATTTTTTTCTGTTCGATCTCTCGCAAATCAGCGGTGCAGCTTTTGTACTGGGTAAGCGAAGCTATTGCTCATTCTGTGATATTTTTAATACCTTATTGACATTCATATCCAGATAAAATATTTAAACAGTATACAATTCTCCACAAGAAGCTTCCAGGTGAAATTAGCTGGTGTCTAATTTTAGAGGAAAAAGAAAGTACCCAGGTAAGAAGAACCTGCAGTCAGGTTGAGATGACAAATTGTAAACAACGTGCAAAACCCATGATTCAAACCAAGGTCTTTATTTAAGAGGAAAAGCGAATGCTTGAATATAATGCTGAAGGTGTAAATGATAAATGATTTCCAACTTGACTAGCTTAGTAGTAAGTAATATCAGGAGACCGCTATGTCACACTTTTTATCAGGATTGAAAATTTCAAAACAGTACCTAGCAACGAGAAGAATTGCAAAGCTCACCCATGAATCATAACGAACAAATTCCAAACAAAAAAAAGGCAACTCAGTTTCGCAAAGCTTTACAACTAAAATCACTAGTGCATTAGTTTCTAAATTCTTCTAAGGTTTCTCACTTCTTATCTTCAGAATAAATAAGAAATTTGAAGCCTTGATCAAACGTCACTGTTTCTGCACTAGACTCAAATTGTTCTTAAAAATACCAAAATACATCTATATGTATTGCGACTGGCTATAATAAAGGAATTCTTTTGAGAACGAGCTTGTCTCCAATGAAGCATGACAAAACACACCTGCTGAATGATCTCAGCTAATGGTTATTTGAATGAAGAATGCTTTGTGGAAAGTTCAATTCTTGGGTCTCACTTATATTTCCCTGAATTCTTGTTTCTCGTTAATCCATTCACCCGACTTACCCCGTGAATAAGATTACAGTCAAGGTGGGGCTATAGTTCAGGTTAGGGTTTAGGGAACGGTAGGTGACAAATTTTGTAAAATTACATTTTTTCTTCCTCTTGTGCACAAGTTATTTAATTTTCGAATGATTCCAGCATACTGAATCGCACAATAGGAAAGAAGAAAGATGAAAAGTCACATAGAGTAAACCATGAATACAATTATTGTTATGAAAAGTCCACGCAGGCCCTAAAAATATTGGTCTTAACTGTCTTCAGAGAGTCGATGATAATAATAATTGTATACTAGCTCCTGCAACAGCTTTTTGACTGCGAGTCGAGGTCATCCCCGGTCAGCGGCGTGAATGTGTCCTGGAACTGAAAACGCATCCCCTGCAATGAATATTACAAACTCTATAAGCTTCTCGATTCTTATAAAATGGCTTTCCGCGTAACTATTCTAAAATATAATGGTAAAATTTGGAGTTTATTTATACAAATTTGAATGCTATCTGAGTTAAATGGAGTCGAAGAAGTAGTTTTTGTCCGAAACTGAATCCCACAATACTTTGCAGAACCTATTCTTAGATACTAAAGAAAATGCTATAAATAAACGTCAAATATTCCGGTGGTATAAGAGCATGAATGATCAAGGCTACCCGCTATCAACGTGACCTTAATGGCCGTTGTACTGCTTCAATTAGTACTAGTACACACATAATATCTATACCTATGGTTACATTTTAGCCACATGCCACATGGACTACACCTTCCCTGTTGCATGGATGGTTGTCCCTTTGCATTTCAATTCCCCAAGATCGAGAACCGGACCTAGATATTCTCTTTTACCATAAATAGTATCATTTGTCAATCGTGTAATCCAAATCAATAATTCGGACTATTACCATTTGCATATCTTCCCTTTTCATTTCTTCCTGTAATCCGTTGCGCCTTGGGAGGGAGGGAAAGGGGGAATGCGAACCAAATAGTATGGCGTCCTTTCTGTGAGAAATTTCAGTTCTTTAATGTCATGAGGAAAAACGATTACATGCTGTGCCATGCTACTTACTGCTCTAATCGTAGTACCAAACATACACAATTGGAATTTTTTATAGAATACCCAAAAAGAAACAAAAGCTTTGAGAAAAATTCCAATAAAAGATTTCAGGCAAAGCGGCAACACTCGTATTTGCCCAGAAAACTTCGCTGGAGGCAAAAGATCCTTTGTAAACGGACAGTAGCTTGTGCCTACCAAACATTTTCAAGTTGACAAGAAAAACTGCAGCACCAAGAAACCGTAGAACTAGCCTTAACAAATGCAGTGACAGTGCTGGTGCTGCTGAGAAAGTAATGCGATTGCTCGCGGGAAATCAAGGAGGGCGACGAGTACAAAGGTGAACCGTACATACATTGCATAAACAATTCTTAACTTTTTTATCTTAGACTCTTTCGCTGATTCGAAACTTTTGTATTTTTTATTTTACAGTTTGAATGTGCTACTTGCAGGCCGCAAAACATAGAGCGGACATTGCGATAAAAATTCATAAAATTTTAAATTTGTTTTTATTTTTGTCCAGTGATGCCGGAATGGACGTCCAAGCACTTGTAAATCACTTCACGTCCCATTGTTTACAAAATGTCGAGTTCATGCCATGAAGTAATTCTTTGAAAGAGCGTGATTACATTCAGAATCAAGAAGATCCGGCTTCAAACGAATTCGCACGGAATAACTCAGATTATGGGTGTGATTGTTTCTGAAAAAAGGAGTCGATGTGTTCTATTTTCTTTAATTTGGTAAATATACTAAAAAGAATTTCCTTTTTCGAGTTTCTGAAATATCTTGAATTCTGCTCAACAAAATAAATAAAATTGATGTGCAGTGTGTCAGTAATTCAAAAAATAATACGAAAAAGCAGCATTCCAAAAAACATTTAAAATGTATTTTCAGCTTGTTGAGTTTTCAAGTAAAAACTAGTTACAGTTTAGTTTTAGACTGAATAAGATCTTATGTACTGGAATATTGATCTGTTCCAATTCTTCAATCCATTTCACTGTATATGAGTTGTTCCTGTTTACCTATGTCAAATGTACGAAACCATTTTACCCTTAGCTAAAGTAATGTTTTCAAAAATTGGCCAAGACAATTTTGAATTGTTTTGAGATACAGCATGTTGATGAAAATAGCTTGTTTGGTGATAAAATAAAAAATAAATAAATAAACACGTAATGCAAACTCCCCAAAGGAGCTTTTCAGTGTCATATTAAAATCCTACCCTTGTCCTAGTTAAGAATCCCAACTGGTAGGAGGCAAACCAGTCGGCTATTTACAAAGCGTGGTGAATTTGCCCCTGGGATCACCGAGGACAAATTCATTCAGTAGTCCGAGTCGGGGATTTGAACCCGGGTCTTCCGCATTCAAATCCCCAACTCTGACCACTGAGCCACGCTGCCTCCTCTGATACTAGAGTTGTTAATAAAAAAAATTAATCTTGTCAATAGTAGTCCCTCATAAAGGGTGTATTTTTTCCCTTCTATTTAACATCGATTAGTAAGATTCGCGTAGGTTGCTAAGATCTCCGCCTTCCGACCACAAGGTTCCCAATTCCATCCCGGCTCTGCCAAGGTTTTAACTGATTTGTGCGACTTTCTTTCCCAACTAAGCTAACTCAGCTTTTTTACTTCCGGACGGGTAGGCAAATGAGTACCAGCGTCTGCTGGGAGCTAACCTGCGACGGATTAGTGTCCCGTCCAGGGGGAATCAAAGACTCTCATACGCTTAACACTACAGAAACCAGAGATAAGCGCCAGCTCCATGGGCCACTTGGCTTGTAAAAGATTTAGCTTTAGTAAGATTCGCAAGTAAAAAAAAAAAGTGTTCTGGCAAGGAGAGAAAATATGAACTTTGAAGAAAGTTGAAGCCGTGAAAAATCCCCTCTGCTCAAACCAAAATTCCAGAACTTTTCCAGGTAATTTCCAGGTGTATTTTTATCTGACTCCAGTAAAATGTTACAAAGTGTTTGTATTTACAAAAGAAAGATTACGATTAAGGGGAAAAAATATTGAGGTCTGGTAAAGCCTAGAGAAACCATAAGGGGCTGTTCGAGCTAGGCTACGTAATTATTTACTAACTGATTAAAAATAAATGGCTAATCTACGTTTCTTTTTATAAAAAACCTCTATACCGATATGCTGTTTCTTTTTATAAAAAAGAAACGGCATATCGGTACAGAGGTTTTGCATGAGTCACGTGTCTTAAGAACATTTTTTTAAAATATTTGATACTTTGACACTGCTACAGTAATTCTTTGAAGGGACTGTTGTCCATACGCTGTATTTAGCAACTGCATGCTGAAAATGATTTTTTCTCGAATTTGATGAAATATTCAAAAGAGACTTGTTCTCATTTGCATAATTTGGTTTTGCTTCCATTATTTTCTGAGAAAATTCAAATCTGATGCTCTAAATTAAGAAAGTTGCTCGACTTAATCTGCTTTTTGAGAGTTCATGTTTGAAAGGCTAAAATTTAGCATTTTCCAAGATATTTTAGAATGAAATATGATGCAGCCATGACAGAGGGCAGGAGGCTACCATCCAAGATGGCCGCCTTTAAAAGCTAACTAGATTTTAGAGAGTTTGCGAAGCCCACCAAGCTTTTTGAGGCCTCTTATCTGATAAACCTCTTAATATAAGACATTTTCTAAAATAAAACCATGAAATTCTCTAATAACTTACAAATTATGAACCAAAATCTAAAATATGCAAATTAGTAGGTGTGTTGTTTTTGTATAACTCATCAAATCCAAGCAAAAATTATTTTCCGCATGCAGTTGCTAAAAATGAGGTATTGACAGCAGTCCCTTCAAAGAAATACTGCAACAGTGTCAAAATGTCAAATATTTTTAAAAATGTTCCTGAGTCACGTGACTCATGCAAATCCTCTATGCAGGCTTTGCAGTACAGTCTTTATAAAATTCTTAAGCTTTCAACCATATGCACTTGAATGAAGCAATGAAGGTGGTATCCCCATCTCAGGAGGTGATTTTTAAACAAAAAAATAGCATAATTCTAAAACATTTACAAAACTTAAAAGTACATAGGCCGATACTACAACTATCAAAGTTTCAAAAACGTTCAAGTGGTGTCAAATTTCACAAAATTAATGTCATATTACAACTTTGGCGCGGCATTTTGAAAAAACAATATTTTTAACATCTCCATTTTATTTGTTTCGATAAATATCAATTTGACAAAAATTTAAACATTCCCAAATAATCTAAATTTCTATTGGAAGCCGGAGTCAAAAACATTTTCATTCGCGAGTTATTGATTAGCGAATTATTGAACATCAGCCTTTAATTCCCAACGCCATATATCTAAGCTTAAAAGCTGTTTCAAAATCTGGCTTCCAACGTAAAGTTTCTTTTATTGTTAATTAACAAGTCCTACAATTTGGTTTAAATCTGATAAATCTTTAGTGTCATACCACTTTCTTTTTGCGATTCACATGAAACGAGCGGCAAAATTTGCTCCAAGCTGCCATATTCGCGAATTTGACCTACGTTGTACGTGGAAATATAGACAATCGCTGACACAAAAAACAGCATTTTCTTCAACACGGCGGCTAACATGGCAGACGTAGCAACTAACTTTCAGTGGCAATTGTTGGTACTTTCTCATTGTCCAAATCAGGTTTTATTTTATTAAAACTTACCAGAAAACAAAATTACAATTTACTTAAGCTTCAAAAACGAGACCTAAGATGGACATACACCTTAATTAAGGGTTAGAGATTGCTGTGAGTGTTTTGTTTAGAAACATACACGCGCGCTGGCCACACAATGAACGAGAAATTTTACTAATGCATGAAGCAAAGGTGAGTGCTGTATAAACAATTTCGAGTTCATTGTGTGGCCAGCAACAGCGTGTATTAGTTAACAAAACACAAACTAAAAGTCTCTAATCCTTTTAATATGCAAGCTGAGTTCACTGCGTTGGAAGTCGCGATACTTGATTTCACAAATTGAAGCAAGAATTTGAAAAGATACCAACTTTAGAAGATACAAGTACATAATTAAAACGGCAAATAGAATAGAAAAAGCAAAAAGCTGTACACGAAGAAAGATAAACAAAAAAATGGAATTTTTAAAAATAAACGTCAACAAAAGGTGAAACTTGAATCGTACAGAAAAGTTAATAAGTTTCCTTGTTTTAGAATTACTTAGCAGAAGTAAAATCAATAATTTAATGAAGGATTAGAAGAACTCAAACAGTATTTGAAGTGTTTTCACACGTTGGCGAAACAGGAAGGTTCCTTGATAACGTAAACATCGCCATCTTGTGAATAAAAGAAGGACATCGATCTGTGTTTTCGCTTCCTGTTTTCACCAACACAGAACAAGCCGTTTTCAATAATTGTAAATCTGGTGTTCAGTAAATCTATAGCAAAGGGTTGAATTCCATTTTGAAAAACTGAAAACTGAAAAACCAAACAAAAACATAGTAAACTGCTGAGGTTGTACACCAGAAACTAAACTTGTAAAAATCACGTGATGGATTTCGTTCAATCGCGGGCGCAGATTTTGTATAGTGAACCAAGGTTGCATATTAAAATAATTATCATAGCAAACAAACATAAATACCAAAAGGAACGCAAAAACTATATGACATGAAAAGAGCCTATGTTATACGGTCAGCAGAAATAAACACATATGCAAACACACTTGCACCCAGTTCTTCATTTTCAAATCTGGACAACGGAAACTTGCGTGAGAATGCGTTTTGTGATCGAAAGCTTTTGTATTACATAATAAAAAAACAACTTATACCTAAAAGCGACTCCATCGCACAAATAACACTAAGTGGACTGCTAACTAAAAATTCATATATTTTTGCAGGGCACTTCAACGCGCTAAAAAATCTACTGGAGCTGCTAGAAATTGAAATGATTAGAAAACCGTAGTAATACGATTATATAACGTTTTAAAAACGTATCTAATATGATATACATTATTTTAGTTATATATCGTCAAAATAGTCTTGAACTGAATTTTCGGACGTATGCAGTTCTAGGCGTGAGTTTGTTATTTGATAAAATCATTGTTTCCCCCTGAGTTTTATTAAGATTTTGTAAACAGAGGGGAATCGCTTCCGTTTATTAAAAGCATTATTGTCTTCTGTAAAAAGCCACTATTCCAGAAAAATTCTTTTGTGCCAACTGTTAACAATCTTCCAAAGATCTGGACATAGGTGATCCTATGAAGACCAACTCTTATATAGGAAAAGGAACCACAAAGAACGCCTTGGCAGAAAAAATCAACGAATCCTTTGTAGAAATAAGAGTCTTTAGAAACACCTAGGAGTAGGAACCAAGAAGAACACCTTAAAAGAGGAACATCAAGGAACCCTTATTAAAAATAAAGGTCTCTAAAACACGTAGGAGTAGGAACCACAAAGAACGCCTTAAAAGAGAAACATCAAGGAACCTATTATAGAAATAAGAGTATCTAAAAACACCTAGGAGTAGGAACCACGAAAAACGCTTTGGAAGAGGAGCATTGAGTAGCCCTTTTACAAATATGGGTCTCTAGAAACACCTAAGAGTAGGAACCAAGAATAACGCCTTAGAAGAGAAACATCAAGGAACCCTTTTAGAAATAAGAGTCTCTAGAAACACCTAGAAGAATAGACCACGAAGAACGCCTTGGAAAAGGAACATCAAGGAACACTTTATAGAAATAAGAGTGTCTAGAAACTCCCAGGAGAAGAAATCAGGGAAACCCCTTTGATCAAAAATTTCTACTTCAATCCTGGTTACGAACTTCCAGCAACTTCTAGAGATAGGAACCACAGTAAACCCCCTAAGAACAGTAACTTCCAACTACACCGGCAAGGAATAAAAACAACGAGAAACCCCTACGGATAGGTACCGTAAAGAAAGCATAGCAAGAAATGCATCAAGGGACACCTAAAAATGTGACTTTTCTCTACAGCAGCTCCTAGGAGTAAGAACCACTAGGAATCCCTAGAATTAAAAACCCTTATTTCCATTTCACAACTTCATTTTTACCTTTTTTAAGCATTTTTCCTACATCGTTTAACATGCCACCCGCTTCTTATCAAGAAGAACTAGCAATACAAGATAACAAATAACATTTTTGAATAGTCTGTCATTTACCTTCTGTTCTCTTACTGCGCTGATTTGTCTAGCTACAGCCATAAACGCCTGGTCAAAAATGAAAAATGTTAATAGAGATTAAAATCGCCAAAAAGGTACGGCTTCGTTCTAGTTTGATAAAAACACTGTTGAATTGCAAATCAGTTTCCTTCTAATGATCATTAGCTGCCGTGAGGATTTGGTCTGATGGTCAAGTCGTGTCAGTAAATTGTCCGTAAACGTTCCAGCGGTTGAGCGCTGACCGGCAGGTTGTACATTTGGATATTGCTGTCTCGTTTTTTTGTACGACTTTTTCCATAAGACTGTGGTGACTTTCTGTTCGATGAAGACCATACAAATTTTAAATTTATTTATATTTGTGACATCAATTCAAGCAAGACTCAAATTTTGAAAATAGAATGTTTTTGTTATTTTTATGACTTGAAATTACTTCAAGTTTTTTTTCTTAGACTTAGTAGTAAAAGAAGAGTTCGCTAGTCTGGAGCGACGGAACGACCCAGCGCTAAAATTATTGTATGTATCTCGCTGACGAAATTTTAATTGCATTGCAATATCTCAAATACAATTCCAAAATTTTTCATCCTCTTTGCCACTGAATTTACATTCCATTTCTACGAGTAACCTTCAGTTTTCATATCAAATTGTAATCTACTGCTGGATAAACTTTTTAAATAAAGTTGAGTGGTTTCATGGTTGGTCGCACTCTTCACATGTCAGGCATGTGAACAGATCTGTTGTATATCTCCTTGTTTGCTGTTCGCATACAGTGTTACCTAAATCTTTCAGTTTTAAAATCTAATAATAATATAAAATTATATTCTAAACGTAAAAGATAAAGCTATTAAAAGTGTCTTCAAGGTTTTTTACATAGCGAAAAAGCGACACGCCCTGTGCTACAGAAAATTTCCCAATTCATAAAACCAAACAGTCAAATTCCAGCGCAAAAATTTCGTCTTGTTCTGTCAATGGTAATTGGAAGATGGTCTTTTATCACGAACAGTTTTGGTTGTTCTACTCATTAATTTTTTTCATATCGTTTTACATTTCCACGTAACCATATGTTTTCTCAGAGGGCTTTTACTTATTCCAAGAACAAACGCAAAACTACTTTCAGCCTAAAACTGCATAAAGTGCTTATATGTAAACTGTACATTCATACGCACCTCATTAACATTTTCTCCACTTCTGGCGCTTGTTTCAAAAAATTCGAGATCAGCGTTGTCACTTATCTAAAATGCAAAAAGCCCAGTAAATTTGTCGCCCATAAGAAGCATACCGGTACTGGGTATTTGCATTATCATAGCAAAGGAAGACAAGAGGAACTTTAAGAGACAACCACGATAGAGCAAAAAACAATAGCCTTAACTAATGAAAACAAAAGTTGCACGTTGGAATTTTACGAACTGACCGCCTGCTCACCGTCGTTTTCACTGATACGCCGCGGAAAGCTCACTTTTGGCGTTCTGTGGACAACGTGAACGTCAAACAACAAAATTTGACAATCTTTGTTTGCCTTCGAGGCTGAACCTTTTACCATTTTCTTTTCGAAAATCTCGTTCAAAGTCAAAAGAGAAAATTTATCGATGATCTTAAACGAATACTAAACGAGAAATAATATTTTTCACAACTGCCGTTGTGCTTCCTCCCGTCCTTGTTTCTTAAAGTCTCTAAGAAGTATACAAGCGACAAATATGCGTATTTTCCATATTTTTTAGGAGGCCGTTAATATGATCTTCATTATTACAGGAAAGGGTTTGTAAAGAAGTGAGGGATAAATCCGAACAGGCGCTAGAGATTAAACAAAGGACAGCTTTTGTTCCAAAATTTAAAAAAATTAGTCAGCAAAGGTCACAGGTTTCGCAAATCTAAAGAATTTCAAACCAAGGGTTTTCCCGATTAGTGTTAACCCAGGGTTAACTTTTTAATCCAGGTTCCTGTTTGTTATCTTTCATAGCTTGCTTTGGGCTGGAATTTTGGATTTAACACGTTTCTTTACTGGTAAAACTAAACAGTATTTTGTAAGCATCACAGAATTTTACTTATGAAAAAATTAGTAAATGAATTTTCTCTTAATCCAGGATTAAGTTAATTGGAGTTTTGAGGAACCTGGTGTTCAAGGTTTAACACCAACTGATAAAAAATAAATTTGATTTTATAAAATCAGACGTTTAAATCAATTGAGGCCAGATATGCTACGATACGATGACTTTTTAGTTTATTTTCCAAGCCTTCGCCGATCTACGGCATCATCATGCGAGGGTTTTCCAGGGTCCCTTATCAGCCCTTTCAATAGAATATATTCATTAGCCTACAAAACAGAAACATGACCATCCAATACTGAAAGTTTAATCAATGTACATATGTACTATACTTTCACCATGTTAACTTACAGATTTTCCTCTCTGGAAATCGATTATGCGTTCATCATCTGCATCAACTTTGTTTCCTACTAAGGCTTTGCATACATCCGCTGACGCATTCTAGATTAAAAACATATACTGCAGCTTCAGTCTTGTCACTAGTTGGCGATCAGTATTCATTAGTTTCATTAAAACAAACGCACAATAAAAACTGGTTAAAAGACGATGATAAACCAATTAAGGCCATTCTCTGCCCTAAATTTTGATGGATAGTGAAGGAGTTGAAAGAAGTATTTGAGTCAGAAGAATTTTGAGGGCAATCGCCAAACCGACTATCCAGACCATGCGAAAGTGCAACTTTGGTTAGAGGACGGTTTGGCGGTTTTCTATCAAATATTAACCCTAAATTTAATTTTCAAACTTCACTGAAATTCCCTCAAACTCAAATTTCACTTAAAAAACAATATTTACAAAATTTATTTCCTCCCTCAAATCTAATCCAAAAATTTTCAAAATATTCAAAAGGCTTCCTTTTTATTCATTCTGTGATGTGATTATCGGTTTTCTCACATTTCAAAATAATGACGGAGATATTATCAAAAATATCGCTAAAAGTAGCGAAAAAATGGTCTAAGGGTAGAGAGTGGCCTTAAGATTTGATTTATTCCTCTAAAACATTATTGCTCGCACCTCAATCAGATTCGTAGCAAAATTTTCGCTCTTCCATTCTGTTTTGAAGGGAAAATTGAATAGCCATTTAAGGCAGGGAATAATGTGACGAGTGATGTATGCCGTACACAAAAAATGTTTCCCCAAAAACACTTGACAAAAATCTGCATGTAGCTCTATATCAACAATAGAAAAATCACTGGACTCAATACAGTGGATACAAGTGGAAGGTGATTTGCAACTGGCTCCAAACGACGTCTTTTTGTTAACACTTCAGTCGAACCTATCTAACATGGACAGCAAAGTGTCTTAACTAGGAAGGCGTCAGTTATATAGAGATCACTACAATGAAGATATTTTAAAGACTCCAACGAAATTTAACGAGCGACTAAACAGGCTCACATTTCACTGTCTATATTTCAGGTTTCAAATTCGTTATTAAAAAAGGTATTGGAAGGGAACAGATTTAACGTACAATTTGAGTTACATTCGACGTGTAAACTCAATTTTTAAACAAAACTGACAATGCTTTCGAGTGGGATAGCGTTAAATATGTCAAGCGTCACTTTATTTTCGGTATATGCAAGAGCCTTTAAAGGAGTATATTTGCGAAGAAAATCTAAGTGAAAAATGGCATTTGTTACGGTATCCAGCAAGAAAGCTTTACATAACCCATTTATCCCATACCTTAAAATATAGCAAGTTGTAACCTTAATCCCCATGCCGGCGTTTGAAGACTGGTGAATCTAAATTGAAATAATTGAAAACATTTCCACTCATGAAGACTGAAAAAACAACGAAGACTATCCAAAGTCTACTTGAAGAATTTTTCCGAGGCCTTTTGAAAGAAAATTCTTTAGAAATGACAGGGTTTTTATAAGGGATGTGGTCCAACGTTTTTCAAATTTTTTAATTGTTGAGTTAAAACAGAAGCCAATTAGTTTTTCAACAGCCCAAAGTTTCGCTGTTGCCTATTTTTCTATATCTTCCATTTCTCCGTCTGTTAGGCCTTGTCCAAATTTCAATTGCAGCGAAAAATTTTGCCTATCTATTTTGTGCAAGAAACTCACGACGCTGACGGACAACTTTGTCTTTCTTTCGTAGCGTCTACGTACGCACGCAGCTTTGGCGCCGTTTTGGTAGTCACTCGCAAGTAATGACGGGAATGCTAGGTAAAATACTCCCCGTTGGATAACGCAGATTACGCAACGGCTTTAAAGACCTCCGACTGGCTGTATTTATTAAGGAATGGCATAAAGTGATACTAGTAGTATAGCTATCGCTAAGTGCCAACGAGCAAGACAAAAACTTAATAAATTTTGAAGATTTTTTGAAACTTCGTAAATTTGTGTCACAACGACATAAGTTACAGTTAAAAATTTAAAAATATATAAAATGTTTTCTGGTTAAAAATTTTACTAATTTTATTATAAGCTTTGACTGTTCTACTACAGCCCTCATCAGATAAGAATGAAATAAAAAAGTCGCTGATATAAATATAATAATTGAGATGAGATGAAGATTATAAATACAGCTCAAAAAGATGAATGCGAAAAGAATGTTTTGTTTTTTTTACCTCAAACAACTTTCCACAGAAATCAACACGATTCCGCTACATGACTCCAATTTACCAAGCCCAAAATTGGAAGGTTATCACAACAAATAAACCTCACAAAAGAACATGAAAGAGCGTTTTGATCCCTTTAATATCTCTCCACATAAAGAAAACACAACTCCACCATACTACTCCAACTTGCCAAGGAACCACACCGTCTAACGCTACATACATCTTTAGCACACTCTCATTGGCTGCAATTTCGATGCAGTTCTTAGTGCACCTCTGATTGGCTAAATGATCCTTACACTACATCTCTTATACAAGCACTTGAGATTTGTATCACCTAAATACTATAATCATACAGCTCTATAATGCTGCCGCCTTGACAGCTTCGTGTCTTTGCTCGGCTGGCTTGTTGGCAATTATTTTAAATTCAGTTAATCAGAGAATGTTCATGTCACTTTTAATGTATCTACCTGTTTAGAATTTGGTACCATTATCAGATAAAAAATTTAATAGAGGTCTATTTATTGTTAGGGATTGACACTAATGGTAGCCAACTAGCCACAGACTAGTAGAATTCAGTCTTGGCTAGTAGTTTTTCTATCTCCACTAGCCATTTTGGCAAGTAATTAAATTGAAGTTGACTGATTCTGTCGTTCTCTAGGAAGACATCTCAGAATTTCAATGCTTTGCTATTTAACAACTAAGTTAACAGTATATAGCCCTTAGACTAGTATGTTCAAACATTAGTGTTGAGCTCTGTTAGTTTTTTGCAGGGAATATGGCATTAAAGTGGTTTTTGTTACAGTGTAATGTGTTTTATTTTGCAGTTCAGGAAATGATTCAGTCTCCCTTTGAAACAAAGTCTGACAGCTTTTATTTTGTTGACGACAAGTTGGTTATGCATAACAAAGCTGACTATGCTTATGATGGTTAGCACATGGAGAAGCATTCAAAGACATGCCATTTGCTGATATAAATCCAGATGTCATACCAGTGCTCCTTTTTAGAAGATTGTTGTTTCCAGAGATTCTAACATTGCACTCGTTGCAACTTTGACCTAAACAAAATTATCTAAAATCTAAATTGCCCTAAATTTTGCTTTTTTCAGAAGCAAGATATATTAAGTTAATGTATTTTTTCTTGTCTTACTGTCAAGGTGCATGTTCTTTTGATGACAACCTTTCAAATTAATATTTGATTGACATTTTAAGCAGAGCAAGTTGCAACCTTTGCATGTTGCAAAATGTAGCTCACAAGATTGAATACTGTTTGTGGCGAAAATAATACAAAACTTTACAATTTGTGCCTGTTGTACACCAGGTGACTGCAAGGCAAATATTGTTCCCTTTTCTCAAGTGAAGTTGTACGATTGCAGTTTACAGTATGTAAGCCATGAAAGATAGAGAATTTGAAACTTACATATAACAAAAAAAATTTGAAACTTGCTTGCACAGGTTGCAATGTGCTCTGCTCAAACTTTCAATCAAAATACCAATGTTGCAGTAGAACTTTGCAAGGTTGTCATCAAAAGAGCATCCGGTTTGACTGTAAAATCTATTTTTGAAGAAGATAATACCATCATATCTTCAGATTGCTGTTTATTGGCATATATATTTCATATATTTACTTAGTTCTTTTTAAATTGTTAACTTACAGCTAGGGCAATTGAATGAACTTGTTGGACAGGTGGTAGACACTTGCATATTGTGTACTGTGATAATTTACCACAAAATAAACTAATAATTATTACTTAAAGATTTTAGTAACTTGTACAGATCTGAAGGTTTAAAAACCGAATACATTCTTACAAAAAGTTTCAAGATCTCTGTCTTAAACTGTAATATACACTATTGTCATATGTACAGTCGGTCAAATTTTGTTAATATGTATACATAGCTAATACTCTTGAAGTATGCAGTACCTAAAATCTGTGGAAAAGTAGTGAAGAACTGTTTCTTGTAATTTAATGAAACTAAACTTAAATAACTGTACAGTACTTAATGTTTGCCAAAGGAATTCTTGTCATAAAACTCTGAGCCATTGTTGTGTGTAGTTTTATTGGTCTGGGGTTCAATTACGAATCATTGGACATTCTGACAGTTGAAATGGAGCCATTCAAGTAATTTCCACCCATCCATTCCTCAAGCACAATTCAATATGTAGACTTGGTTAGAGGGGTACACTCACCTTGATTTGGGTGAAGGTGTACACCTACCCTCACATTAATTTTGGGTGGAGGGGTACACTCACCTTGATTTGGGTGAAGGTGTACACCTACCCTCACATTAATTTTGGGTGGATGGGTACACTCACCTTGATTTGGGTGAAGGTGTACACCTACCCTTACATTAATTTTGGGTGGAGGAGTACACTCACCTTGATTTGGGTGAAGGTGTACACCTACCCTCACCTTAATTTTGGGTGGAGGAGTACACTCACCTTGATTTGGGTGAAGGTGTACACCTACCCTCACCTTCATTTTGGGTGGAGGGGTACACTCGCCTTGATTTGGGTGAAGGTGCACACTTACCCTCACCTTTATTTTGGGTGGAGGGGTACACTCGCCTTGATTGGGTGAAGGTGTACACCTATCTCACCTTTATTTTGGGTGGAGGGGTACACTCGCCTTGATTTGGGTGAAGGTGTACACTTACCCTCACCTTCATTTTGGGTGGAGGGGTACACTCACCTTGATTTGGGTGAAGGTGTACATCTACCCTCACCTTTATTTTGGGTGGAGGGGTACACTCACCTTGATTTGGGGGAAGGTGTACATACACCTACACCCACCTTAATTTTGAGTACCATAATACTTAAAACAGCTGGGGGGCAAACTGTTAATGAACCAGACTTTCTTTGGAAAAACTCCAGGAGTAGTATTATTTGTTTTCTAAACACCAAATATTTAGAACATGTGAAAACTAGCATTTTCCTATACTCCTATATATCCGCCATATATCTGCTATATATGGGCTGTGAAGGGAATTGATTGTAAATGTTCAGTTTATTGACAGGATAGTTGATCAGTTATTTTAAGGTAGGGTATATTAATCACAGTGTTGGGGTCTAGAAAAAAGTATCATTTTTTACGAAAATGACCAGTTGCTACCAGGTTTTCTCTGTAGACAAATTAAGGAAAACGAGAATTTGCACTCAAAAATTTAAAAAATCGAATTGCAAAGGTTAAAATATAGGCAACTCGGTCTCAACATTATGGGTAACAATTAAACAGGATTTTTAGAAGGAAGATCAAAAATGAAAAAAATGAACACAGATTGATAGAAGAAACTTTAAGACACACAGAAACAAAAGATATTTCATGCCTTATTGATTTTGAAAAAAACATTCGACAGATTGGGATGGGTCTTAATAGAAAAGACACTCGGATACTATGACTTCGGGTCAGAACTTATCGACTGGATAAAAATGTTCTACACTGATATTGAAAGGTGTGTTAGTAACTCTGGACATAAACTCAGTAGAAGCTCCGCGGGGGACACTCCATTGAAAAGTGGGTAGGCGTGCTCAACGGAGCTTTTAAATCTGAAATGTCACCCCTGCGTACTATTTAGGGTCTCCGCGAGTCTGTAGCTCATAGCGTACCTTTAAGGGTCAGATTTGTCGTTTTGAGAAAACAAAAAAATACAACAATAAAACAATTGGAACGTAGTATAAACAAATCGTTTTATTAACTAGATAAAAACAGAAAACTTTACATGTCTAAAGTGTTACAAACTTACCAGTTTTGAATAAAAAAATTAAATATGGTCGTACATTTTAGGGTGTGAAATGGGGATCTCAATTAATTTATGAGTACCTTTTGATTTTCAAAACCGTCCGTCGAGCACACAGTCTACCCTCTTTTCAAAGGAGTCTATCCCATGGGGTAGAAGCATAAGACAGAGGGTGTCCTCTCTCTCCCTATACCTTTATCATTTGTGTCAAAATTCTTGCAAGCGCTATAAGAAGGGACCAAAATATTCAAGGATTAACGCAATGCGAAATGTTAATTCAATACCTTGACGATACAACTTTTCTACTCGATGGCATGAAATATAACAGTAAAAAATGTTTGGAGTGTTTTGATCTTTTTAGCAAATTACATACGTGCCAATCCAAAAACTTTGAAAAGTGGGAAACATTTTTATGAGTCGACTTTTATTCAAGTTGTTCTGTTGACTTAAAATATCGGTTCTGGCAGCTGTTTCAGTTTGACAGTGCAGTGGGATACGGGATACGAGGATGACGGCTAACAGCGCGTGAACTATAAAAGCCGCCTAGAACAGTCTGTTCGATGTTTTATCTTTACTTTGCGACCCTCGATAGTGGTGTAAGCCCTCAAGTATTAAATAAGTATTTAATATTAGTGGACGTGAAAAGCCGGAGATTTAAGTACCGAAGCGGGAGAGTGGGGGGGGGACAGGGGGGTCAGAGCCTCCCGCCTCCCGTACCATTGTATCCTGTCTCCCGTACCTTTATGGCCCTCAACCTCCCGCCCTTTCTGACGTTTCTCCCACTTCTTTAAACAAGAAGACTAAAAAATCCACGTTAACCGTAACTCTAGC
>JAOBBB020068987.1:0-14035 GCA_025331005.2 Zoanthus gigantus
ATATGGATGATTCTAAAGCAGCTTCTATAATGTATGTGACAGTGTGTATCATGCGTATGGTTGTATAGAATGTACAGTACCTAATATGGATGATTAGCAGCTTCTATGATGTATGTGACAGTGTGTATCATGTCCACCAGACCATGTGCTTATATTTCTAGTTTCTGTAGTATGAAGTGGATGAGAGCCATTGACATCCCCTAACTAGATGGGACACTAATTTACCAATAGTTAGCTCCCAGAACAAGCTGACAGGGGCATTCCTGGTAAGTTTTTACCTGTAAGTGAAATTTTAATGATACAGGTAAATGATACAAGCTTTATGACCATTACTTTTTGTATTTACAATAGGGGAAACAATTGTGTTTTAGAGCAACACAACATAACTGAATAACTTCTGATGTTATTATTGTGAAGTTTTTTCAACTGAAAGGGAAAGTACCCTAGAGGCACTTACAAACCATACAATTTAAGAAAACTTGTCTGGTCTATGGGCAGGTACGTCCTGGCTGATACTTATTTACTGATTTCAGAAAGATGTAAAGCTGAGTTAGTTTAAGTGGATAAGAAGGTAACACAAATAAGTCGTATCTCAGCTGGAATGGTTGGGGATCAAACCAGTCCTATGTCCTTTAGATTGCAAAGCAGAGATCTTACTAAATGTGTCAACCATGTCAACAATGAGTTGTTTAAGTTATACAAGTTTCCAGATTTCTGAAGGGCCAAAAAGTGGATAGAAAAGCAGCTTAATAAAATTTTGTACGTTTATTAACAAACAATTTACAAAAATTAATTTGGTAAACTTTCTAACAACTGTGTTGATAAAAAATCATTTTTATCAACGTCTATTGATGAAATACCAGCTATCTTTCATTTCACTTCAACTGTACAAAAGGTCTTTATAATCTTCTTATATTCAATATTGCATTCATTGACATGAGATTCTCAAGCCTCCTTACAATCAGCTATCTTCTTCAAAACAAAACATATGAACACTCAGCACTGCAGACAGCCATTCAGTCAGGTTAATCTTGTTTACCAGTACATAATCTTAAACATAATGTGAGATAGCTGATGAACATAAATTGTGAAATTGTCAATTATTTAGTAGCAATAGATTTTTGTCCTGATCAGGTCCTTGTCAGCACATTCTCTTGTTTTGTCAAAATATATAAAGCAGCCATCTTTTCTCTGTAGTTTCTTTACATACCCATTGTGTTCCCATCGAGTCTATAAAAGATAACAACTTTAGCACAAAACTATTTTCTTGTGAACTTCTAAATGACTATGTACTTTTTGGATGGACAATATACATTTAAGCAATAAAACATAAGTTTTCTAAAGGTTTACAAACATAATAAAATAACCCTGAACGCTGTAAATCTTGAGATGAAAGCAAGGGGTTTATAAACTTTTCTTGTTTTTATGAAATAACTTAAACATAAACACCAACATCACTAATGTTTTTTGCATTCTAGCTGTGGTTTACCAGCAGCACAGAAAACCACAGTTATTTGACCAACCACAACACACATATTATTTTGATTATTATTATAAAAATTATATATATATATATAACTTTAGCACAAAAAGGGTAAGATCTCTGCCTCTCAACCACAAAGTCCCCAGTTCAATTCCGGCTCTGCCAAAAGTTGTGTGACCTTTTTCTCTGTCTAAGCTTACTCAGCTTCAGGGTAGGTAAATAATACCAGCATCTGCTAGGAGCTAACCTGTGATGGATTAGTGTCCCATCCAGGGGGAGTCAAAGACTCTCATCCACTTAACACCACAGAAACCAGAGATAAGCACCAGCTCCATGGGCCACCAGGCACGTAAAGGATTTAGCTTATACATATATATAAAAAAAGAAACACAGAGGCAAAGTTTAGCTGCATGTCGCTACCCTGAGTTTTATACTGCAAAGTGATCCTCGGGCAACTGACAATTCAAATTCACTTATTCATTCATAAGCAAGAAAGTATAGATAGCACAAACATGCTAGTACATGTAGGTAACTGGAAGCCACTATATTTAGCACTATGGCCATATCGGTAGTGGGCTTTACCCCTTTAAACTACCATAAAAATAGTGAGCCTGATTGTTAGCAGCCATGGACAGATGAATGCCAGGGTTTACCCCTGAGCGGGCTAGCTGCCTTCGCTAGATCTTATTAGCAGCTGTTTTGAGATTTCTACAACATAGCTAGCAAACAAGCTCAGGTTCCCAACACAAACATAAGTAATCATGGTAAAAAGCACAATGCTTGTGGGATGTGGCTATAAAGATGAAAAGGTTTTAACTGAATTTTATACCATTTATATTTTATGATTTAGAAGCAATATGAATCTAAATTCAGATCCCAAATTACCAAGCAAAAACTGAATTTAATATAATTACAATTAAAGTTTGAATTTGCTTTCTTGATTCCTGTTTCTGTTATTCATAACAAGGTAGAAGAAAATATGTCGACGTAATATTAACACACTATGAACCAAATGTTTCTGAGCAATGATTAGCTGTTAATATAATATTTTTAATTGATTTATTAAAAAGAGTACAACTCTCTTAAGCTTAAGGAGTTGTTCTGGAGCAATCGAATTGCAGCTGTCCGTAGTGATCTCCCAAACAAAATATTTTCCATACTGTCTTATTCACTTTATTAGTAAATCATAATTCAGCAGTTCAAAAGTTATGAAGTTTAACAACTGCTTTATAAACCTATACAAAAAAAAAGTGAAAAGTATAATCAACGTCTACTTACAGGATCAGATTTTTTGACCTCTCTGTATTCATGTTCATCTCTATAGCCCGCCGTTTGGAATCTCCAGGCTGTTGGAAAGACGTGTACAGATTAAAAAGAAAATATAATTGTTTGAAGATAATTTATTTGCGTACATTTTCATGTTTTCAATCGATCGAACAACGTCAACTTCTCGATTTCCTTAATTTTTTAAGCCGAAAAAAACTTTCGTAAATTAGTTATGTTGTTGACTAGCGCGTAACAAGTTGTTTTTGAAATTACCTTCTTCAACTTCTTCTGTCCATTGTTTTGGTCTTGATACCGACTTCGGTTTCATCGACATAATTTCTAACGAAAAATAATTTACAAATATTTTACATTAGTTCTTATTAAACCTCATCCTAAAACTCAACGCGATTGAATCGAAGATGTCAAACTGGAAGCGGAATTATATAAACGTGTTTTTCTTTTTGCAAAATTATTAGGAAATTAGTTGCTTTGAGGAACCAATTTTGTCGAAAGAACACCATTCAAGGAAGGCATATTATTTTATTTAGACTCAAACTTGACCAAAATATTTTAACATCACTTTTCCTTGTCATCAATCTTTTACGCTATATAAAATTAAATATAAATACAATGCAAGGTAAAACTGATAATTTCTTACCTTCAGTTAAACGACTAGAACCACAACCACAATGTTCAACACACAATGATCAAATGACTAATGCAAGTGAAGAACTGCATATTTTAAACTAGCTTAAACAATGCGATTACAATAGCAATGAAGTATTTTAAATTTCTTATAATGTACACGACAGGAGTTTAAAAACTAGTAGAAACGTTAATGTAACTCAAGACCGCAAAATTTTAACCACAGTCTGTTACTGAAGAATGGATTTTGGCATGCTTATCACATCAATTTTTAAAAGCAGAAAGCTTCATTCGTTTCCGTTTAAAAGAACAATTATCAAGGAAATAGTATCCGATTGATACTGTAACTTACACCAAAGCTATCTCCCCTGCTAAGGATGATGGATGTATGCCAACTGGTCTCGCCTGATTTTAACAACAGCTCCTCCACGTTGACGAACACAGAACCGGAGAAGATAAAGTAAAACCCGACACCAATATGACCCTTGCGAATGATTATCCTTGGGTGCTCCACTCTGAAACGACCAATCAAAAGGTAGTTATTCGGTAAGTATAAGACGAGAGGTTCTAGTAATAACATAATAACATAATAATAAGCTTTATTGCCATGACCTTTCAGTATTATCAAAACATTATTAAAATTACAAAAATATGATGCAATTTACTCTAACAACAGTAATAGACTTAAAAATCGTCTAAAAATACAAGCATTATATAACAAGAGTTGATCTTACTCAATACTTATTCTTATGCAAGAATATACAAACAAAGCAATGTCTTGGTAACATTCTGAAGAGTCGGGATTTAAAACAGTAAAAGTTTGAATCCATTGAGAAAGGGATGATAGGTTAATTTGCATTTTGTCATTGAGCGTTTCAAATAGGTTTCAGTCTCTAAGATCGTTGTATGCAGGGCAATCAAATATTAGATGGAATTCATCTTCAACATGTTTAGTTCCATTTCGGAAACAGTATATTGGGCAACATCGATATTCCCGGGATAATTTTGGATTTTGATATCGTCCTTTTTCAAGGCTTCGATCATTTTGATATCGTCCTTGTTCAAGGCTTCAGTCTTTTTGATATCGTCCTTTGTTCAAGCTCCTTGTTCAGAATGCGGTTACTTACTCTTAAGTTAGTTAAAGACTTTTTTACTTTTTCATTTTTAATAACGTTTAAGTATCGTTCAGGTTTTTACGTGAATTAGATAAACTATTTCTCCATATCTCAATAAAATACGTAGTCATTATAGTTAAGAAACAACGAAGCAATGCTTTGTTTGTATAAGAACCAACGTAGTAAGACATTTTTGGTCAAGCTAAGAGATTTTTATTGGGTCATTATGAACAGATGGGGTTTTTAAAAAGTTATGGTTACGCCACAAGCAAAACTCAATTTCATTTCCCGTTAAAATGGTATAGATATAATATGAGACAAATGTGATGTTTCCCTGACTATCAGATGAACAAATTAATGAAAATTAGGCTGAAATAGCCAGAAAATTAAGAAGTACCAATTAAACCGAAACTAACCTTTATATTAGTGTGTGTGATTGCGGGGTATATCCAGAACTTTGGAGCAAAATTACAAAATTAATAGCCATGTCCTTAACTTAATAAAAATAGTGACATATAAAAATGAGTTAAAACAATTCGTTTAGTACTCTAAAACTCATATCGTTTGCAGAAAATCGTGCGCTAGTTTTCTCTTTTTGACATCCCTAGATGAAACTTAAGTTCACACTTCAATAATCGTTTTTTAAAAGTTTCACATGAATGGATCAAAATTAAATACTTTTCGATCATCAATTTTTTTTAACTTAAAGTGCATACGAAACGAAATTTTTTATTAGCTTATTCAAAAGTGCTTTCAAAATGATGAAGAACAACGTTTATTTTATTGTGATAGAACTCTTGGTTGCCGAGTTATTCAAGATTTTGATTTATGCAAATTAGAAGACTTGTGACGTCACATAGTGGACACAAAATTATGTAACATCACAAAATATGGAATATCTTTGCAAATTCTAAGTATGCAGCATTGAAGTTTTGCAGGGTTGATGTGCTGCCAGAACTACACATTACGATAGTGATTGTGATGTCACTATAGCAGCATACTTGTTACCAGACCTCTACCTTCTCGAAGTGAAAAATGCCTTCTTTGTTGCTCCAAAGTCTAACAGACTTCCTTGTGCTCGTGCTGTGTAATGGCCATGTTCGCTCACACCCACTGAATGAACATCAAGAGCAAATAACACTTATTGGAGAGGGAAACTCTGATTTTACCCTTTGGGTAGAGAGGGCCTGGAGCCCATTGTTTTGCCATGGAAACGTCACAGTGAGCCATATTGAGGAACTTTGTGATGAGCATAACAAGTCTAAAACGTTTTAGTTCTACACAGAAAAAGTATTCAGTGATATTCCATTTTTTGTGATTTTACATAATTTTGTGTCCACTATGTAATAATAATAATAATAATAATTGGAATATTTACCCAGGATAACCCTTCAGTACAAAGTAATGTTATCAGTGGGGTCCTGCTACAGTGGGGTCCTGCTATGTGACGTCACAAGTCCTCTAATTTGCATAAATTAAAATTTTAAATAACTCCGCAACCAAGAGTGCTATCACAATAAAATAAACGTTGTTCTTCATCATTTTGAAAGCTCTTTTAAACAAACTAATAAAAAATTTCGTTTCATATGTACTTTAAGACCGCCTCTCTAAGAACTCCTACTAAGGCCCCCATCTCGCAGAACAACCTCCCCCCTAAAAAGCACTTCTCTAATAATATGCCTAATAAGACCCCCTTCTAAAAAGCCCGTTGTTTTGAAGGTCTAAAAATGAGTAAGCCCTAACCTACCCTCCCTTAAGAACTTATTGGAACGTTTACGATAAGTAAAACTCGAGGCTGAAACTGCCAACAGTTATTAAACAGGAAATAAGGCTTCTCTGAACTATTATTTTCGAACTCGTAAAAAAAGTTACTAATCATCTTGAGTACTTTTAGGTGTGGTCACGAAAACCTAAAGTGCAGCAAAACGACGGCTTACTCAGTTATGTTAGCCGCGTATTGCGCGGCAAATAGTTTCAGTAATTGATTCTAGTTTTAGCTATATTTGGATATTGTTGGTTTGGCATGGGAAATCAGAATTGTTGAACTAGCATGAACTACCCACCTGGCACTTAAATCTGTTCTAAGGATCACTTAAATGCGGTATATGTGGGTTTATTTCAATTGCTACAAAACTTGCGCATGCTACATATTTCTAGTCTGTACTGCAGAAAGACCGTGTACAAAATGCCGTGCTACGCAGAAAATGTGAAGACCTATCAGCAACAAAATTGATAAACAAGAGTAATAAATGAATGGTTGATATAGTGCGTGAAAATTAACTTGTCAGTAAACGAATAATATGAATAGAAGCTTGGAATAAGCCAGCATATGCAAATTTTTGCCTTATCAGTTATTATCTTCATTTCTTGTTGCGAGTCCGACAAGCATTTGACCTTCAACTTGCCTCATATTTAATTAAATTTAAAAGTCGTTACTAAGTCGTTAGTACTTATTTACTAATGCAAATAATGAAGAGCTTGTTTGTTTTTGACAAAAACTTTATGCTTTTATAGCCTGAAAATAACTATACTTAAATTAATTCCATATTATCAAAACATTTTAGGTTCATTAGTAGAAATCTCTTTCTGAAGTGTCCTATTTTGAACAAAAACAACACTATGACTAAGTATAGAAATAGTTTAAACAGTTAAGTTGTAGCTTCCTTCACTCTTCTTCATTTGCACCATATTAAAAGAGGGTTTTGCCTGAATATGGGCCTCTAATGATGTTTTAGTTGCTTTTTCGTAATGAGAATAACTTTGTCTTTGACCCAACCAAGACGTGAAAGAAACCGCAGCTCACAAATTGCCATTCTTACTTGAACTCAGCACTTTAATATGGGTTACTCGCGCTCTGTCAGTTACCTCAAATACACTTCTTTATATAACAACATTTGAATTTTGAGCATAAACTAAATTTTTGAAAATATTTTTAGAATTCTTAAGATGCACTTAGTCTTAAGTAGTTAAACATAATCTTGATTATTTGTTGCATATCATATAGCAACATTGACCAAGCACTGACCCGTGCCTTCTATTTTGATATTCACCGTACCGTATAACTACAAATTTTATTTTTAAAATTCACATTTAAGTTTTTATATTATATTCAAAGTTTCATTGACAAACAGCCGCCTGAGAAACTTGCAGCGTAAGAATTTTTTTTTTACCCTTTTCATCCAGCTTTTTCTATTTTTTTAACACTTTAAATGTTGCCTTTTTTTGGGAAGTTTTTACTTTCATGATTTTATAAAAAGCGCTTACAAGAAACGTTAATTGGACTCAGATAATTATGATTTTTAACTCTTTATTAATAACATATTTTCATTATGTTTAACTTTTACGTTTTCTAAAAGTAAAACAGTATCTGACGGTGCCATTTTTTTCACGCATTGATTTTTTTTTTGCTCCTTTCACTTTCGGACCTGTCACGTCCATCTTTAAGTCAGCCTCATCCTTGCACATATCTTCAGACGAAGGCGGCGAAATTTCTGTAGTTTGCTTTGTGGCATCGGCATTACCTTCGTTGCTGACAACTTTTGTTTTTACATTTTTTTCACTTTCTTCTGCGTTTGTAAGTTGCTGTTCGTTTTGTAAGCCATTACCGACATTCATGTTTTCATTTGTTATGTTCAAAGTTAGTTTACTTCTTCGGTCATTTGGAATTGCTAGTGTTTGTTTGATAATTCCTTGTTTACGTCCTTTCTCGCGGTCGCCACTGGAGTGCTTCGAGTTGCTAACGCTAATACTGTCACGCTGGTTGGCGTTCTTCCAACGTGACGAATTCATGTCACTTCGCATCGCCTCACGCTCGGCCATGTACCGATAAAAACTCGAAACAGATTTTGAAAAAGAAAATGAACTTTTGCTAAGATCCTGGCCTAAAGGAAGGCGCTTCGCAAATCTTCTACGCAATCTTCTGTAGACCCGTACCAAGCCCGCTCTATAGTGCGTAGTGATGAGCGCATATACCAAAGGGTTAAAAGATCCGTTTAATAGAGCTAAGGTTGTAAAAATAGTCTCCAAAAATGGCCAAGATAAAGGTCTGTGTGGGGCAATGGTTTGCATTAGTTTTAAGGAGTAGATAGGGAGCCAGCAAACAGAGTACAAGCCCACCACGAGATAAACCAGCCGAGTTTTGCGCGACGAATGCGTGCGGCGGGTGCGTTTTCCATTATGTTGAATCTGTATCCGAACCATGTTTCTGGCATGTCGTCTTGCGACTAAATGAATTCTTGTATAGCAGAAAACAGTGATTGCATATGGAACCACGATACAGGTCATAACTTTAAAATAAAGAAAGCCGTTTTTGTCGGGCACTTGTAAAGAACATTTAAATTGAAATTGGCGAAAATCGTATTTACCCCATTTTGCCACAGGGCACAAAGCAATACCAACCGACTGAATCCATGTCCACGCAATAGCCAGTTTGGTTCTCGTGTGCGTGACTAAATACTCGTAATGGAGACAGTTTACTATAGAGTGATATCTGTCAATAGCTATGCATGCTATAGTAAGTGCTGTAGCTGTTGCATAGACGGAGTCTACGAAGGCTAAAAAATTGCACAGATGACCTTGCTGTGTTGTTTTTCTCAAAACAGAGTCGATCACCAACGGAATAAGCAAGACTCCAGCTATAAGGTCTATCACACTCAGGTTCATTATAAAAAAATTCGTGTTCGTTCGTAGTTTAGTGTTTCCAATGACGGCCGTCAGTACTAAACTGTTACCAACGATAGAGAGAATATCGCCAACAAATAGCACTGTAACCATTCCTAAAGATGCGGAGAATGGAAGCTCTTCGACTGCGTTGCCAGTAGACAGATTTGACGAGGAACTTTGTTCCATGGAAAGTCCATTCGTAAAATTCAAAGCTTCCCTTGAAATTACGTGTTGAGAATTGATGCTTTCTGACAGCACTGTTGTGTTCTAGGCTGCCTTGAGGCTGACACAGACTCGTAATGATCTTTTCACGTCGATAGATCGCATAATGAAATTGCAAGTTAATATTTTTTCAAGTTTTGAGGCTAGTTTCGTGTTTATTCGTTGACTCGCGTCTAACTTAATAACAAAGGGCTTCACTGAGTCACAGTCCACGCGAGACTAATCATAGAGCGAGTGACGATATCAGTTTCCTTAATGAGTGAACCGTTCTTTAAAATTTCATCATTAAAACCTTCAATCAAAACTTACTCCCAGAGGCAGAGTTTTTTAGTGGAACGTTTGGTAGTCAATTCTTGTGCAAGACAAATTTCCACAACTCTAGTAGCTTTGTAATGCAATGGAACCCCACTGAGATAAAAATATTGAAGAAAACAAAAAAAACTTCGATACAGTTAAACTTAAATAATTTCTATTCTGTTTAAAAGATAGCCGTGGAGCTGAGTCACCTGTTCGCACGACGTATATTAGCTTTGTTCTTGATTCCCATAAAAAATCATTAAAAATTGCTGACCGGAATTTCATGGGTCGAAGTGTTTTCACATATATTTGGACAGTTTTTTTTAATTCAACATTACTTATGCGAAGGGAGTTTTCATTATGTATGAAGCAACAAAAGCCTTTTTATCACCGTCAGTTGGCAAGAGACAAGCGTAAATACTCATTAACAAGTCAGCTTGCTCTCTCGGTCATAAAGGGATTATTGCTTTTTTGTATAAAAGTTTCACAATAATTTGTTGGGCGGTTCTCTGTGTGTTTTGAATAAAACTGTATGTAATTCGAAGTCAAAAGTGTTCGTGCTTAGTTTCGGTCCAGCTGTTTTTCTTTTTCTCATTTTATTCTTCGAAAAATTGACTTTAATTGTGCGGGAGATTTAGCGGTTCAACATTATTTGGAGACTCAATATTTCTTTCTTTCGGTATTTGATCTTAATTTGAGAAACATTTTTCCTGGCAAAGAATTTGTATAAACAAAAGGGTTTGTCGTTGCTTAGCAATAACAACTTTGTCAGTTTGTGCGTGCAAAAATTCAAAAATTAGTCTTTGACATTAAAGTTCCTAACAGATTTTAGCAAGAATTATTGTTCAGTATTATAAAAAGAATATGTTCTTTTTCCACAAAAAAGGCTTAACGCTTAACTGTTTTTTAAATTATCGGTCAAGTAAATATCATAATATTTGCCAGTTTGGTCTAACGTATTGCAAAAATGTTCCTCGTATCAAACAGATTATTCTGAAGGTGTCATCTATTCAGCATCTTCTTACTGCTGCGTTAATATTTATCAGTCAGCACTTGTCCAAACTTTCTAGAAACGAAAATGATAATTTTAAATTTCTATATTGTAAATTATAAATAAGTTTTTTTCTGTAGTAAATATTAATCGGCCATAATTTTAAATATGCCACTTGTTGAAAATGTTAATTGGAACCTTAAAAACGAAAAAATAATCACTAAATATAGAAGGGAGATTTGCTGCTTTTCTGATACAATACATTTGTGCACATTTTGATAGCAACCGGCTTTCAATTAATGTTTTCGAGAAGGCAATTAATGAGCTAGGAGCAAAATTTGAATGCCATTTATGGTCAGTAGACTGTATTTATTTCAAACTTCATGGGCTGCGATGTGAACCAAATAAATTAAATGAAATCTGTTAGAACTTTCTGTCCGATATATGAATCACTTGCAGAAAGCAAGCATGTAGGTAGTTTCTTTGTTCAAAAAAACATTTGTCATCTATGATACATTATTTAAATTTCAAACGCAGACGGAACTTCATAAATTAATAATATTGGTTATTATTGTTGAGAGCTTAAGAATCTTTTTCTATTAGAATAAAAAACGCTGATAAAATTGTTATATTTTGGTATATCGCAACTGGACTATTGGTTGCTTTTGGACTTGGTTTTCAAGGCGTATCTCAATTATGAATTGAAAAACAATTCGGTTTTAATATATTTCTGTTGGATGCGGTATAATATTTTGTTATCGTCATATTATATATATATTTATAACAAGAAGTTTAGTGAGCTCAGAAAAAAGTAAATGAATCTTGGGGATTTGTACGGTGGATGACTGCCTGGCCATTCGTAAATCTCCATATTCAATAGCGCGTTGTCATTCATTCCACAAGGCCAAGGTCGTTGAGTTTTGATAGATGCATTTACGCGAAAGGTGTTAGTTTGGTTCACTAGAAAACCGTTTGGTTTTGAGAATAGCAACTTTAAGCCTCGTCTACACGAGCAATTTCTGTCCTTGACAAGTTTACTTGTCAAATTGTAGTGCTCGTTTAGACGATAAATAAGTTTTTCTTTAAGCCTGCTTCACACTAGCGACGTAATCGCAAGCGCAAGCACAAGAAAAAGGAAAATTTTGTTTTTCTTGTGCTTGTCTTGCGCTTGCGATTGCGCTTGTGTCAGAAATCTTCTAGTGTGAAGCGAATCGCAAGTGTGAATCGCAAGCGCAATGTGCTTACGTCGCTAGTGTGAAGCAGGCTTTACAGTTTTTCATTGACAAGGTTTTCTTGCTCGTGTTTAACATAAATCAATATCCTTGCCACATTTTCCTCTACGTCTACACGAGCAAATTTCAGACTTGATAAATTTTCCTCGTCAAGCAAAAATTGCTCTCCTATAGTGTAGACGAGGCTTTACAATTACATGGTAGACGCGATTTAAATGAATTCTCTCTTGAAAAAAATCGTAAATATCACAACTTGACAATAAATATTTTTAGGTCATCAATTGTTTTCGTTTCATGAATTAGTGTTTTGTTAAGTGTCACTATTTTCAAATGAAAGTTTTGAATTCTTATAGAAAACACTGTATTTCAGTATTTTAATGCTAACTAGATATTCCGGTGCCTTCATTTGCCTTTGAAGAATCGTTTCATATTTTTCCCAATACCACAGAGTCAAAACTTCGATTTTACTTTCTATAGCTTTTACTTGGGTTAATCCATTTTAAAAACGACCAAAACGCGACGGTATATAATTATATTGCTTTTTTATAAAATATTTTTACATGTAGTTAATTATTAATTGTTGGTAGACTGTTTGCAAGTTTGCGTTGTTAAATATTTTGCATATAGTTTCTTAGTAGAAGTAAACTGGAATATATTTTACATTGTCACCAACGGTTTGCGCTGATGACCTTGGATCCCTGTACATCGCGGTTTCAAGGTTTAACTCCTTAATCTCACGGATTTTCAAAAAAGTGAAAGGATTAAAAACACAACTCTAGTGCATTTTTGTCGAAACTTGAACTTAATCAATGGATGTAAAAGATACTCCAAGTTTTCATATAAATGCCATACAAAGCCGTAGCAAAAGCTAGTGATCGATTTGAAGGCCTATCCCCACCGTCTCCCCCTCGTTATATATTTAAATTGAGGCATAGTAGGGCTTCCATTCACTCTTACTCTCCAACCTTCCGGGAGAAAAAAAAATTTACTTTGCCAATACGAGCTCAACCCGGGCTTGTGGAATAAATTTTTCATCATTCGACCACTGGAGAGCAAAAATCAAGTGAAAATGAGGTGAAACCCCGCGCGCTAGGCCCTGGGTATACCAAATAAAGGAGTTTGTAAAATTTAAAATGTCGTTGTTCTTGGTTGTTTTTGTTTTTAAAAATTGAAATATAAGTGGAGATATTTGTCACAACTACAGTAAGAGGTGCAGTGTTATTTTTTCTAGGTAAAAAACGTTTCGTTTCGTTTTCATTTTTGGACTCTAAAGTCGATCTTGCCGGGTTGGAAGATCGAGTAGTGACTACAAAAACTGTTATCTTGGTTGGTAGGTAAATTAGCGTGCCGGACGCGATTGAAAATCATTGAGCAAGAGTTGTACTTCGTCGAATATAGTTTACTAATTCATGATGACTGCTAGTCTTATGTTTAAATCGTTACACGGTAGTATAACTGTATTCGGATTAGACATCAAATACACTGTTGTGTTATGAATAGAAACAAAAAAACTAAAAGTCTGATGTAAAAAAAGACATTGAATGCGAAGATTATCTTATTCCTCTAGACGTTTGCTTGTCGATCAGTAGAAGCTCACAAGAGATTTGGCGGGGATGAGAAAACCTACGAGCATTCACTTCATCTCGAAAAATGTCCTTAATTTGTTAATATCAGCTCGTAAAACTTAATAAATTGAAATTGTCACAATGTTTTTAAATGTTAAAATTTTTACGGGCCAATCAGAGAGAAGAAGAAACGTGTTCCTTTCCTCGAGTAACGGTCCGTTAATTGCCGCAGCGTATAGCACAAGCCTTCTAGGAAAGCCGAACAGCTGAACTTTACTCAAAATTTCTTGGTTTTTTTAAGATCTTTCGACTGCCAAAGCAAATTAATATGGAGCAATACTTATTGGGCTTTTAGAGGAACTGATGTTTTTTGGGATTTGGGAAATTTCTTGGGGAACCTGAGAGAGCGATTTGTGGAGTCACGTCTAATCTCGAAGCAATCAAGTGTGCTCACAGGCTGCCCAAGCTGGAAATTAGTCCTATTAAAAATTTCCCATACAAAGTCTTACAAAATTTAGTCAAAATTTCATTAACAAAAAAATTGAAAATAAAGTTCA
>JAOBBB020069051.1:0-14034 GCA_025331005.2 Zoanthus gigantus
CTGATCCCAAGCCATTTAAGCCTCTGGCTTTGGCCTTACTTATATTCTGTAAACCTGTCAAGTGTAAATTAAAATTAGATAAATAAATAAAATAATAAATATCTGAGCCAACCGAGACTTGTTAAGGACATGATCAATTCAACTAAGATGAGATATTATACCTCTCTCATAAAGGACTCCAAATCAGATCAAAAGAAACTATTTCAAACTATTGACCAGCTTCTTCACAGAAAACTCATGAAATTGTACCCATCATGCTCGTCAGACACTGATCTTGCTTAAACATTTGCAAACTTCTTTGACGAAAAAATTACCACGATCAGGAAGCAGCACACAGTTATCGAAGTGTCGGATTCCGCTCTATATACAGCTATTGATACACCTCGACTTAACTGCGAATTAAACACACTTCTGCCAACGATTGTTCAGGAATTGTTGGAAATAATGCGATGCACCCTATCCAAATCCTGCTCTCTCAACCCTCTGCCATCGGAACTCTTGTGCAACGATCTTGATGTTCTCATGACAGTCATTTGCAATATTCAGGCCTTCAACCGGCCCTATATGTCCCATATTTCCTATATTTTAAAGAATTTCCTATTTTTCCCTATATCTTGTAAAAATGCACTATATTTCCTATATTTTTGGCGCCTTAGCACAAAATTCGCTTTGTTGCAAGTACGTCATTCACCAGTTGGATCATATTTTTCCGAGGAATCACCTGGCATTGCAATTGACGATATTTAAATATATATATATGAAAGGAAGCCGAAAATTGTCCTTGAAACTGTTTTCCAGGAAACGTAAGTTATGTTTTCTCCGCATTTACTGATATGTTAAAGAAGCTGTCAAGGTTTGGACTTTCCTAAGAACATTTTAAAATAAAAACTTCGATATCAATGTTATTGCTTTTCTTGAAAACATTTGTTTGAATTTTATTTTCATTTCTCATGGGTTGGTCGGGTCCGTGCTTCGATATTTCTAAATGTTCTAATAAGCTTAACTTCAGGCTATTTGCAGATGACACCAATAGATTCATATCCTCTAGATCTTATTCAGAATTCATAAAATCATCAGAATCATAAATCAGAAGCTGATCAGAGTGAAAGAATGGTATGATCTGAATAAGCTCTCATTAAAAATAAAGAAAACTAACTATATTATTATTAAATCGCCAAAAAAGAAATTGACCAATCCTATTGACATAAAATTAAATAACAACGATAGGACAAGCACAATACTGGAAAGAAAAGACCGCGTAAAATACCTAGGTGTCCTAATCGACGATAAAATATCATGGAATTTCCACATTTCATACATTTGCTCACGCATTTCAAAAAACACTGGTATATTCTACAAACTCAGAAGCTACCTCTCTCTTCAACAACTAAAACAACTTTATTATAGCCTCATATATCCATATATTACATATGCAATACTTGCCTGGGAAGTACCTACCAAACACTTAAGATTCATATCAAACAGAATCATATCATCAGACTAATATTTTTTGCTACCCTGTATGGTAAAAACACACACGCCGTGAATGCCGTGCTGGTCAGAGGAAAAAGATCTTACCTCAGGTTGTTGAAGAAGGATTAAATCAACAAACAAGTTTTTATTATCATCAACCGCTAGTTGTGGAAAAGGAAATTTGGGATAATTTGCATGTTGGAAGTCGAAGTCAATCATCCGAAGCAAATACATTAAATATTCAGAAATGACACCTATATACAACTAAAAAGAAAAGCTCATTATGTGCCGAAATTGATGCTTGCATTGCATGTCATGTCCCTAGTACCGAAATTTGACGAAGTTCAGGAGTTTATCCATCATAACAGCATCTATTTGGCGTTTGTTACTGAAACATGGCTCAAAGAATCGATCTCAAAGAGCGTTGTTAACATCCAAGGTTTTACTATTCTACGCAAGGACAGGGTTATCAGCAATCACGGCGGTGTATGCGTTTACATTAAGGATACCAATATAAAGAGTTCTTTTAAGAACTTAAAAGGAGCCATCGCCTGGTTAGCCTAGTTGGTAAGGCGCCAGTCTGCTGTGCGGGAAGCTCGGGTGCGATTCCCGGCCGGACCACCACTCAGGGTCTTAAAATAATTGAGGAGAAGGTGGTGCCTTTGCTCTAACATCTGCAGATGGTTAGACCTTCACGTCTTCTCGGATAAGGACGTTAAGCCGTAGGTCCATTCTCTCGATCACTCTGTCGAGGGACTTAAAAGAACCCACACACTTGTCGCAAAGAGTAGGGTCGTGGTCCCGTTGTTGTGGTCTGTTTCTTTCACCGAGGGCACTTCCTATCGGCTGCCAAGTTGCGCCTTAACATGTGAGCCGCTCCAACGGACTTTCTAAGACCCTCAACTATCTGACCTCAACTGTATTTATTTTTAAACAGGTTCAGAAAAAGCTGGATGGGAGAACCTGTATATCTATTGAATTGTATTAACCTGAATTGCTGTCAGGATCACGAACTTCTCTGGCTTCACCTGAGACCAACCCGCCTACCAAGAGGTTTTTCATGCTTTATAGCCGCAGTAGTCTATCACCCTCCCAGAGACGATGTCAACTATCCGTGAACATTTGTTCAACTCACGTACTTTAGCAGAATCTAAATTCCCCAACTGTGGCATCATAGTAGCTGGGGACTTAAATCGACTAAATGTTACACTGATTAAAAAGCACTTCCGGGTAAAGCAAATCGTTAAGTTTTCAACTCGTAAAGATGTTATAATGGATTTAGTGTTAACAAACCTTAATGATTATTATGACACACCACAATCACTTCTTCCCTTTGGTCTGTCCGACCACAATACCATCATGGTTTCACCCAAAGAGAGGGTTATCAAATCCAATTCTAGAATTACAGTCTACAAACGAGACTCTAGACCCAGCTGTAAAGCTGCGATGGGCCGATATTTATGCTCATTGGACTGGCCTCTTCTATTTGACTCACTTGAGAGCTGCCACGATCAAGTAAGTAATCTTCCAAGAAGTAATTCAGACTGGCCTTGATCTACACATTCCATTAAGGCAATATCATGCATTTCCAGCTGACGCACCATTGATGTCACAGAAGTTGAAATCGCTTATCAGAAAAGACAAAAAACATTTTGCAAGAACGAACTTGCTTCTCACCTTTTCAAATTTTACAGAAATGCCATCAACCGCGAAAGAAAATTGTGCAAGGCTATATATTACGACTCCAAGATACAACAAATGAAAGGTAAACACCCAAAGGTTTGGTGGAAGGAAGCCAAACGGATCAGCGGAATGAGCTCTCTTACTGTCGATTTACTCTGTAAGATAAAGATTAATTATTTGGAAGGTTTCCCTTCCGTAAAAATAGCCGCCATTGCTATCAAAAAGGCTTTCCTCGAGCAACTAGAGGAATACAAACTACCCAGTCCACTTTGTCCTGTACAATTAGAGAACTACCCAGAGGTCTTAGATGTATCTGAAAGAAGAATTTTTAAGTTATTATCAAATCTGAATCCGGGTAAGGCAGCAGGCCCTGATGGAATTACCAAATGGTTACTTAAAGAATATGCTGACTCATTTGCCTTTTTCATTAAAATCATTATAAATGCATTATTCAAGCAACAATGTTTGCCTGACATATTGAAATGTGTCGACGTGACACCTTTGCCAAAAAAATATCCTGTGGAAAACCTAAAGAAAGATCTAAGACCTATATCGTTAACACCACTGGACAATTGAAACTGTAGGCTATGGATCCACTGTCAGGTCAATTCTTTTTGACTACCGAAAAGCGTTTGATCTTATCGACGATGGCATCCTCGTCAAAAAGTTGTGCAACTTAGAATTACCAGCAAGTATCATGAACTGGATTATTGATTTCCTCAGTAATCGCTTTCAAAGAATCAAATTAGGAGATGTTAGAGTTGTTACTCCGAATGGGGCACAGTTCCATCAGGAATCCCTCAGGGGACAAAATTGGGACCTTGATTGTTTATTATAATGATCAATGACCTGGTAGTCAGCGACGCATGTGTCTGGAAGTACGTGGATGATACAACGACATCTGAAGTTGTCCTAAAAGGCGCAATGAGTGGTGCACAACTTATTGCCGATAAAGTAGCAGAGTGGTCACCGAACAACAGACTCCAGCTAAATACAGACAAATGCAAAGAGCTCAGAATCTCTTTTGCGAAAAAGACACAAGTATTCGAATCAGTTGAAATTGATGGTAAGGATCTAGAAATAGTAGCAAGTTATTGGACGTAACCATCTCAAGTGAACTATCATGGAACAAACACATAAACGAAATCATAAAGAAAGCATCCAAAAGGTTATACTTTTTGGTTCAGCTGAAAAAAGCCAAAGTACCATGTGAAGATCTTGGACTGTTCTACACCACGTGTATAGGATCCGTATTGGACTATACAGTGCCTGTATTCTATTACTCACTACCAAAGTACCTAATACACGAACTGGAACGTATTCAGAAAAGGGCGTTAACCATTATATATCCCAGTCCCAGTTACAACGAAGCACTTACTTGCATGGACTTAGTCTCTAAACGATCATCATCTCAACTTATGCAGAGATCTTTTTAATAGCATTGTTAACGATAAAAGCCATAGACTGCTCTATCTGCTACCGCCATTACATAAAGCCAACAAATTCAATTTAAGAAGAACTAGAACCTATGACGTACTAAAATTAAAACTAATCGAGCCAAGAACACTTTTATGATAGCATCGTGTCTTTTAATTCTGATGCATTTTAGCCAATTTTGCTTGGACAGGCATGATTTAATTTTATGGAATGCCAGTTTTACTATACTATTCAAATTTCTATATCCAATTGTATTCAGGTAGTTCGAAAGCATTTTTATTAATAATAATGTACTTAAATACGCAATTCAGCCTCCAGGCTGCAATGTATTACTGATAAAGCTATTCTATATTCTATTCTATTCTATTCTATTCTATTCTATTCTATTCTATTCTATTCTGTTCTATTCTATTCTACTCTATTCCTTACTATATGTTAAAACAAGAACTACATGTAGGTCTAGGTGATCGAAATTAATTCAGAGGTCCAAATGGCATCTAGATTCAGATTGGCACTAGTTATGGTGATAATGTAGCAATAAAATCATTTCAGAGATTGATGAAACGTTATTTAGTGTTACCAAAATAGCCCTATATTTGACCTATTTATTCTCGAGATGCCCTATATCAGCCCTATATTTTTCCCGAAAAAACCCTATTTTTAGCCCCATGTTTTTGTCAAGTGTTCAGTTGAAGGCCTGAATATTGTCAACTTGTCGCTAGACTCTAGTCAGGTACCGCCGTCTTTGAAAGAAGCGGTCTTACAACCTGTTTGGGACATCTCCAATAAACTTTGATTTACAATTAGATTGTGTTTATTTTAAGTCACGTGACCTTTATTTTGGCGCCGTGTAAAAATACTTTTGCGGACAAGTGAGTTTTGTTTTTTGAATGAATTTAATGTCACGAAAGGCGTTTGATGAAGTTTGTTTTGTACCTTTTTCGGCTGTGGAACGCACAGAATTGTAAGTGTTAATTTTTCTTTTATTGTCTGATTTATTTTTCTTCCTTTAACCTAAATGTTTACATTTATAGCTTTTCACCGCCAAGTTCGCCATGTTTGCAATGTGTCTGATCTTGTGTATGTACAAAATAAAATTATTTTACTGGCGAGTCGATTGAATTCTGTGTTGACCATTACACCCTCTATCTTTCTCACTGAAATTTAGCCTACCATCGCTACCTCTCATGTATCTTCCTCCCTCAACATCTTTCCCATATGTTTTCATTGACTTCACCAGCTTAAACACCTTGTTCGGATGCTCACTCAGCTCTCTCAGCTCCCGCTCAGCCGCCTTCTTCATTGCTTTCGCTACTACTTTCTTTGCCCGATTTTTCGTGTTCTTGTATCTTGCCTTGTTTGCCTCAGTCCCACTTTTACACTGTCGTAAATCATATTTACGAAGAAACTCAGGTGGTTTTTATATAAATTTTACTGTTGTACAGAAGATTAAAAATTAGTGCGCACTCGTGTGTCATCAATACAATTACAAATTAATTACGTCATTTCCGACACTCTCCCGGGCCACAAAAAATAAAATCTGAATTAACATATTTCAGTGTTCATAGTGTTTAGAGTTCTATAAAAAGTATCTTATTCAGTTTTGCATTATAATTATTTCATTATTCATCTGAAGATATGCATGCAATCTTGAGTTTGGCCTGCTGAGCTGCAGTCCTAATGGATCTGCGGAGGCTTGGTTTTTGCGACTCTCCCATATTTTGTTCTGTTATATTTGTTAATTTCTTGTTTTTCTCTTCTGAAACTTTTAATGGGTAGAGCTTCTCTATCGGCTGACGCAACTCGTTTTCTTTTGATGTCCTGAGTTTTGCCGATCTAACTATTCCATCACATCCCTTGAGTACTTCACTAACCACCGCAAGTTTCCATTGGCTCCTTGGCAAATTGTCGTGGACTAGCACAATATCACTAACCTTTATTTGTGATTCTTGGACGATGGAAGTTTTGTTATGGCTGTGGATTTGGCGTAGATTCACAATATATTCTTTTTTCCAACGCACCCATAATGACGCTATCGGTTTCTCATGGTACTCTGCTCGGCGTTTTAAACTGGTTTTTGTTGAGTCAATGCTGGGTACATATTCTTCGTCGTCTTCTTGACGCATTTGTTTTCCATGTGTATCTGGTAGGTTTAGTGACCTGTATGCACAAAGAAAATGAGATGGTGTAGATGGAGTCGGTGGAGGCATGTCATTAATATCTGATGATGAGTGCGTTAAGGGCCTACTGTTCAAGACTACTTCCACCTCTGTTAGGGTGGTTATCATTTCCATTGTTTTTAAAGATGCCTGACCTAACATTTTGATACATCTCTTTGTCAATCTAATAAGGCGCTCTTATGTTCTTAGGATCGAAGGACCATGTCGTAATTTATATTTATGAAGAAACTCAGATGGTTTTTATATAAATTTTACTGTATTCCTGAGTTAAAAAGAAGATTAAAAATTAGTGTGCACTCGCGTGTTATCAATGCAATTACAAATTAATTACATTATTTCCGACATACACATCTCTTTATGTGCATCCTTCTTTTTTGCTCTCGCTTCCTTCACATTCTCGTTCCACCACCATGTGTCTCCTTGATCTCTCCTCCCTTTCTTCTTCCCACATATTTCATCATATGCCTTTAACATCCCTTCCTTAAAGCATTTCCATAAGTCCGGTGCATCAGTGCTTACAAGCTCTTCACTCATCCTTCAAATCTTGCCCTTGTATCGTCTTCCTTCAGCTTCCAAATCTTGCTTCTTTCAATCGCTTTCTTGCTCAATAATAGGGAAACAAGGATTCGTCCCCATATTAAGATTAACGTGAATTTCCGTTAATTATTTCCAGTTAAATTTACCTAACTAAATATGCAAAAAAAATTCCCAAGGTCACGGGGAATCCTCTGCTCTAGAAAATTTTTTTTCGAAAAAAATTTTCTAGATCTATATGATATTTATCAATCAAAGATAAAAAAAATTTGATTGAAAGCTGTCAATCATCCCCGAGTGATCAAGATTTTTTTTCTAGATCTATATTATAATCACAAAAAAAAAAAAAATTCGTGGCTAAAGAATTACAAGCAATTCCTAAAAATATAAAATCAAATATTATTACGAAATGCCCAAAGACGAACTCGTTGATATATTATGTGAAAAGGGTGAAGAAATATCCGACAAAGAACCTATTAGATGTCATCATGGTAGGAAAAGATATCTATGTAAAGAATGTAATGGGGATGGAATATGTGGACATAAAAAGTAGAAGGCGTTTTGTATAATCTGTGGAGGCTCACAAATATGTCAACATAATAAGCATAGGTCGAGTTGTAAAATCTGTAGAGCTACACAAATATGTAAACATAATAAGGAGAAGTATGGTTGTAAAATCTGTTGGAGAATCCATATTCGACGAGAAATCGATCGGTGGAGTAGGGAATTATAATAGCTTTTTATTTACATAGAAATAATAATTTTTTTGCTACTAGATTCAAGCAGCAAAATACATCTAAAATATCAACGAAATATGAAGAAAGCTATAGCCCCTGCAGCTATCGATATCAAAATCAAATCAATTTCATGCTTTGTGTGAGTACTCTTAGGTATATCTGTGGACTCTTTTTCAACAACTTTCTCAGCAGTTTTTCTTAGTTCCTTACTAATATCTTTATGATCAGCATGTGGAAGCCTAACTTTGCTCTCTCCAAGATTGTTTAATTCTAACACTCACATTACCATTAGCATTCACATCAGAATTTACACCAAGTTTCATATCATTAGTGACACGTTTCAGTTTGTTGTTATATCCAACTGTTGACGCTGTGTTGTTGTCACCATCTTTGAGGGCATTAACCACGTCCCAGGTGATATCGCAAAATCCAATTTGAGTTTTGCCTCCTGGACAGCTAGTTGATATCTCTGGACGGATTTACTGATGTCAACCTGGGTCACTGCTTTTTCTAGGAGCACTAAAAATTCACGTCTGACTTCTTCCACGCTACCAGTGTCTCCAAGAATGCTACTTCGAACATTTACCTGTGCACCTAAAATGCAATATACAAAAGCTTCGATAGATTGATTGATTCTCGCCTGACCTGTCTCCGTCAATCTGTAAGATACTGGAGACACAAAGTGTTTATACTGATTTTCAGAAGATTCATTCGTGATATATTGTAAGAGATTACCATCAGAAGCTTTACCACCTTCATCGCTAAATTTGAAACCTCCTCCAGGATAAGGAGCTTCTTTCTTTCTATACCCTAATTACTGTAGTATAAATAGACGTTACCCAAACCATGATTCATCCCCTCATGAAGTCGGAAATCTGTACTCGGGGAAATCCCAAACTCATTGCATAGCCTATTATATGATGGAATATCATATTTATTATTCTGCTGATCAAAAGCATCATCACCTGGCAATGCTATAGAATTCTGTATACCTCCCATCTCGTGTAGCACTCTTCTGACTGTGAAATACACATGAAACCATAGAAATGACCTAACTTGCTTTGGTATTTTCAATTAACCGTCAGTCTTCGGAATATGGCTAAACTTCTCGTCGTCAAAGAGTAACTTTGAACTAACCCCACATCCAGCTGTCACAAACCAAACTGCAAAGTTTAGTTACTGCGGCTAATAATTCATGTCATGATAATTCAGCCATCTTTGTGATTCTTTGGCACTATAATGTGTTAGCTTCGTGTCCTTGAAGACATCACGGAACCTAATCTTAAAGGAATCTTTAGGTGTAACATAGATATCAAGGTTGGAGAAATCTAATGTTTTAGGCTTATCTGCATGACCAAGAGCTGGAACTGGCAATTTAGGTTTTAAATTCAAGGTCAACTCCTGAGGAAAATTCGAAAGATTGATTGGCACTGCATGGTGAATAACACTTGCTATAATCGCAGGTTGACCCAACGTTTTTTAATCTCATCGGTATAGTAGTATTTATTAGACATGGATTTATCAAAACCTGAATCATATCCTTGCCATACTTTGTTTTGAAATACACAGCATCAGTGTCACCCAACCAGTCTTTTTGTGTGAACCTAGACAAGTCAGCATGAGGATACCGTTCTTTAAATTTCTTCCAAACACTCGGTGTGTTTTGATGAAATAGAAGCTTACTTTTAAATCTCATTTCCCGCTAAAGGAAATGATTAGTCATTGTTTTACCATCAATAATCAGGGTTGTATGCAGGCGATCTGTCCTCTGTATGCAACTCATGAGCTGATGGACCCATAACTATCGTGAAGCAGTTACAATTTATGAGGCCGCTTGATTGAAAAGTTTTTTCATAAGGTCCGTGCGAATTTCATTCTTGATTTTTTCCATGTCTTCCGCAGTAGGTCTAGCCTGTTGCTGAGGTTGCTTCTGATATTTTTTCCTTATTGAATTTCTCATCTCATGATACTTATTAACCTCAGACTTGATCAGAAGAAATTCTTCGTGACTGATTTTGTTATCCTCGAGAGCCTTAGAAACAATGCCCTTTATCGTGTTCAATTTCGCATGACAGAGTGATACAGTGATCTCATGCTTGCTGACATTCTTGGAAATAATTTTTGCCCACGATCCAGAGATAACACTAATCACTGCACAAAAACCTCCCAGAGCCCCAAGGCTGACAGCCACAGGAATTCCAACTCCAGTCACTGGGTACCAAAACGGATAAAAGATCAGATCTGATCGATCTAGTGAATTCTATAGCGGAGCACCCCCGGACTATGCATCCCTTTGATCTTCACTGCGTCTCACAGAAGGAAGTGGAAAAAGAGATGACAAGCTTCGATCAGATATATCTACTGGGATAGACCAGATACCGGTGAAGTTCGTCAAGCTGGCCAAAGACCATATTTCTGCTCCTTTGATGCATATTATAAATCGATGCATTGCAACATCTAGTTTTCCTAAGCTCTGGAAGATAGCACGAATTTCCCCCATTCCTAAGGTTGATGAGCCCCTGTCTGATGCTGACTACCGTCCGGTTCCTATCTGCCTACTCTGTTCAAGGTGTTTGAACGCATAGTGCTTAACCAGCTCATAGTTTACATCAATGAGGCAGCTTTACTTGGTCCTACAGTGTCAGGGTTCCGCAAAGGACACTCTACAACTACTGTTCTGCTTGGCATCCGCGACGCACTAATACGGGCGTCATGCAGAGGAGAGGTGACACTGATGATCTATGCAGACTATAGCAAAGCTTTTGACACTGTTCAGTTCAAATCGGTGGTTACTAAAATGTACGACTTAGGCTTCTCTAGGCGGTTCCTACTCTGGTTAATAGACTACCTCATGCAAAGGAAACAATTAGTGCAGATCGATGATAGGCGCTAAGAAACGACAGAAGTGGAATTCGGCATCCCTCAAGGCTCAATTTCGGGTCCAGTCATCTTTAGTCTTTATGTCGTCGATCTTCAGAATGAGATGGACTGTGACTGTTACCAATATGCTGACGATGCAACGTTCTTCGTCCACTCGAAACCAAGCGAACTTATGCCTCAGCTGACGACGTTAATAAAACCATCACGAGACTGAGAGAATACTCCAAGGAAGTCAATCTAGCATTAAACACAAGCAAGACAAAATGGATGCTGATTTCAACACCACAAATGACACGACACCACAAGCTAGAAGAACGGCATATCCCAATAACTTGTGGCAACACCTCGTTAGATAGGATCACGTGCCCAAAGTTATTAGGAGTTCATATGGACCAGCTTTGACGTGGAAGGCGCATGTGGACGAGGTGCTACGTACATCTTACGGAACGCTGTCTGTGCTTTGTAGGCTCAAGAACATGGCCCCATTTCATCTTAGGAAGCACCTGATGGAGAGCTTAGTACTCTCGAAAGTCAACTACGCATTTACTGCGTTTTACCCCCTTCCAGCGTATCAGATGAAGCGCCTTCAACGCTTACAAAACGCATGCGCCGAGTTCTTTGTAAGGAGATTTGCGGGAGTTAAGTTCAACTGGCTCCAAGTTAAGAAGAACGTTGAACTGAATATCTTAAAACTGGCGCATAAACCGCTGTATGACCATACGTTTCCTGATTATCTTAAACTACAATTGCATAGTGCTAGTGCTTACACCCTAAGATCATCCATTGCGTCAATCTTCTCTATTCCTAAGGAGTCAGGAACTGTCCAGCACTCAGCCGCATCTATATTCAACCAGCTTCCTGTGGCCATTAGGAACATTAAGCAATACAATACATTCTGCCGAAGTGCTAGGAAACATTTATTGAATTCTGAATAACCACAATTTTGTACATGTGTAAATATCACAATTTTAGAGTTCTTCCTTATTGACACATCTTTTTATCTACCTTCTAGATTATGTTTTAGGCTATTTTATATTTATTTAGATATTGCAGATGAAGAGCCATTGTTGATGGATATGCTTTAATAAAGTCATTATTATTATTATTATTATTATTATTATTATTATTATTATTATTATTATTATTATATTATCAGACATCGAGCAGAGTGAACACGCTTTGTACATGTCTTCAGTTTTATCGTTCTTTTTATACTTGAATTGATATCTTCATTTAATTAGTCTACGTCCAGCTGATTTTTACAAGTTCTGGAGCATGAGTTGTCCAAGTTTTCTTATTATTTTCTTCGTTGGAGTTGTCTGTTCGTTTTGTGGTCAAGATTTTGTCTCGTTGGGCCGTCATGCGTGGCGTTGCAAAGAAAAAATTCATAGAGCAGAACGTCCTTCCGATGGAGAAAAACAAATGCCAAATCCTGTCGATAATGGCCCTCGTATTTTGTACGTCAAGTGTTGTTGTGGAAAGGTTTGCAAAGGGAACAGAGGATTAAAGATGCATCAAAGGAGTTGTAGAGTTATTTGGGGTTTGAATGATGAACTTCGTGCTGACCTTAATAACAACAATACCGGATTAGCAGATCAAGAATTTAACGCCGACAGTGTAAATGTTCCTTTAATTAATTCTGGTGTTCCTTTAATTATTCAACCTGAAAAATACAGCTTTCCAGAAATTAAACAAGGAATAAATCTACCTAAAACCGAAGATCAATGGTCAACGGCCAACGAATATTTCAAATCCGTTCTACTTTTAAATCTTCCAATCACAGCTCAGAACCTCGACTCAAGTATCAAACTTCTAAATGACACCATTTATGATTATTTTTCTACTAATTTTGGTAAAGTTTCACAAGTCGTTGATAAAAACCTGATGAATAAGTACAAAGATAAGTCTAAACATGATCTTAAGAAGTCCCTCAAAGTTTTGAAGCACTCTAACGCTGATATCACGGAAATTAAATATGTATCTCGCCTATTGCGTGACAAGCTACAAAACAAGTCGTCTGACCTCAACAGTGACTCAGTAAATCATGATTTCTCTATTGCTAACAATTTTTGGGGCTACGTCAAAAAGATGTTCAATAAAAAAGATGAGATCCTCCCCTCATTCTCCATGAATGAGTGTTTTAATTACTTTACAGCGTCTCTTTCATCAGTTAACCCGACTAAAGTTTTTCACCTTCCAAGTTGGATTCCAGTTTTGTCTGAGCCTGTAACTCCGTTTAAACTTGAACCTCCAACATACGAACAGATCTCAACTGTCATTAGAAAAATGAAGGCTTCTGGTTCTCCTTGTCCCTTAGATCAACTGTCAATCATTTGTTTCAAAAGATGTCCCTTCCTTCGCACTTATCTATCTCAAATTATTCGTACAGCGTGGGTAACTCAAACCGTCCCAAGCGAATGGAAGAAAGCCTGCACAATCCTTATCCATAAAAAAGGAAACACTAATGATCCTGCTAATTTTCGTCCTATTACTCTTCAATCAGTACCCTTAAAGGTTTTTACCTCTTGTCTTCGTAATGCCATCTTTAAATTTCTTGCCGCCAATAACTTTATTGAGCATGCAATTCAAAAAGGATTTACCCCTGACCTCTCTGGAACTTTTGAGCACACGGCTCAAATGGCTCACATCATCGATACAGCTCGAATAAAGCAACGCTCTCTTGTTATTACTCTACTTGACCTGAAGAACGCCTTTGGCGAAGTTCATCACAACTTGATTCAAGCAGTTCTTGAGTACCACCACATTCCTGATCATATCAAAATTCTAATTAAAAGCTTGTACACTGATTTCAAAACCTCCATAATTACTGATGATTTTCGCACTCCCTTTATACATATTGGTCGCGGTGTGCTTCAAGGTGATTGCTTAAGCCCTCTTCTTTTTAACTTATGCTTCAATACGTTTGTCCAGCACATTAAATCCGAGAAGTATAAACAACTTGGTTTTTCCCAAAAGTTCTTAAATCCTGTCCACTGGTTCCAGTTCGCTGACGACGCTGCTGTCATAAGTGGCCAAGAATCAGAAAATCAACACTTGATTAATCGCTTTATAATCTGGTGCCAATGGTCTGACATGATAATAAGGGTTGA
>JAOBBB020069214.1:0-14034 GCA_025331005.2 Zoanthus gigantus
TAAGCCTTTACTCGTAGTACGCGTGGGACCGGGGACAAATCCCAAACATGGCAGTCACTGGACCGAATCGCTAATCGCGACATGAAAAAAAAAGAAAATGAAATCGAACCCAAACGTTGACTCGTGGTACCACGAGTAATGAAAAAGTCCTAACTAGTACTCCCTACTATTCCTACGGAAAATCCGTGAGCCAAAAAAAATGCTGGTTTACTCTAGGCTCGATTTCCAGCAGTTTTGTGAGCCCGCGTTCCTTGCCCCACACCACGGCTGAATCACTGGTCTGCCTATTGCATTTTTGGACCAATCATAGTTCACTCTCGAGCCCAAAATTAACGTTCCCTCCCGCATATTTTTTTTTTCCCTCGACCCTAGCGTTTTCTTTAACTTCGCTAAAATTATATTTTTTTATATTTTTGAGTTTAAGAAGATGATTATATTGTAGCAAATTAATTCTTTTACTGTATCCGTACGCTTAGAGGTTTGATTGGCTAGAAATAAATAAATTTCCAGTTTTCAAACCCCACCCCCCGTTAATTAAGACACTCCGCTTATTAGACATTTAGCAATGTTCCGAACCCCCTTAAACTGGTAGTTGTCTACTAAAATTGACCAGTTCCCAACACCTGTAGCTTCTTCATAACCCAGTTGCTAAGACGCTATAACATAGTCTAAAAGGCATGGGATTGAACATAACTGCTGGTTGGTTAAAGCAGGGTTTGGGGAACATTTTCTTACATTTGATTGGTTATAAGTTCTGTGTCATATACACGAAGTAAAAATCCGATAAAAGGCGCTAAATTGGAGAGCAGATGTCATGGGCACGAATGCGTTAAAATCTGATTTTTAATTATTAAGCTTCACAATCGCCGTCTCTTAAATAGACCAATTTCGATATATTAAGATAACCAAACGTTTTTAACATTTTATAATACCGAAATTGGTCTTTTGTGTACATTATTAACCAAGATGGTCCTTCGCTAGGTAAAAAGACAGTTCGAAACGTTCCTCGCTTTACGGTATACACTCTCAACTGTCCTCAATTAACGCCAAAGGTGCAATAATTTTTTAATTAAACTCAAGTTATAGCTATATTTATCTATACAAACTCTCGAATTTGTCCCATTATAAATTTATATAATCTACAAAAAAATACACTCGTGAACAGGTTTGAAAACTAGTTTGACCAGTTTTCTTAACCGAAATACTAAGGGTAACATGCTTTATCGGTGATGAACGCAAATAAGTTTCATGACAGGTTGTTGTGACTCTAAGCATATTCTGACTGCTTGTCCACTTTACAGGTGAGCATCACGGAGAATATCATTCCAAGAAGCTGAAAAGGAACAAATAGATATATATACAAACAAATAGATAAATGAATAACTTAAGAGGTAGGTAGACAGACACACAGATAGACAGACACACAGATAAACAGACAAAAGATAGATAGACACATAGAGACAGACAGACAGAAAGACAGATAGACAGACACATAGATAGACAGACACACAGATAGACAGACAAACACAGACACACAGATAGACAGAGACAGACACATAGATAGACAGACACACAGACACACAGATAGACAGACAAACACACAGACAGATAGATAAATAAACAGAAAAATAAACTAAAAAAACTAACAAATAAGTTTAAGTCCATATGCACTGAACTGTTTTAATCTTATACACAATAGAAAAAAAACGAATAATAAAAATACAAATTTAACAATAAATTCTATAGCGCAAGAAGGCTCCGTTTATACACAAATTCGTTTTATAAATGACTAAAAACAAACAATTCAAAAACATAATTGACACGATTGTTTTCATATCGTCTTTTTTGCGGCTAAAGGACAGCGTGGTTGAAGCAGTTAGTAAGATGCTAACCAACTACAAAACCATAACAAGATTTAAATATTTTGGTGATTTTTTTTGCGTCAAAAAAAAAAAATATAAAAAACAAAAAATGGCCTCTAATACAAATCACAGCTGATTATAAAGAGCTGGTGCCCCTTAAAAAGGGGGCCGCAGCCCTTCAGGCCCCTATCCCTAAATTCACGCCTCGGAGCACTGGTTGGCTCTCATACAATGACCCCAAAGAATTTGCTAACGTGTTAAGAATTATTTTTTAACAACTAACCTAAATTGTACCTTTTTTGTCCTGCTATAGAATTTCATTATTCTTAAAACTCTTGTAGCGACGAACTTAAGTATAGATAGCAGAAAAGTGCTAGTAGATAACTTGAAGCCACTATATTGGGCACTAGGGTCACGTTAGTATCTATACTAGTAGTATAGTAAGAGTACCTATATATCTTCTATGTATAGATAGCACATGCGTGCTAGGAAGCCACTATATTGGGCACAAGTTAGCTACTAGCACGTTTGTGCTATCTATACTTGAGTTCATCTTTAAAGCCACACCCCACAAGCATTGTTGCCATACCGCATTTTTCAATATAGAAATAAGGTTTGAGAATCGCACGGTCGATACCTTAAGGATAATTAAAAAAACACAAACAGAACTTACGTGTTGCCTTTAAACAGTGTGGATACAAAAAGCATAGTTTTAATGGAGTAACTGGGAGCATCCCCTGGTTTTCCTAAATTTTCTTCCAGAATTCTCCTTCGACAAATTAATTAATTTTGTAAAAAAAGGTACTAATATCGCAACTTTAAGGAAAAATTGAACACACTGACCTGTATAACGATAACGCCGACGACAATACCAGCGATCAGTGGTAGATTGTCAACAATCAGAGCCATCATGGACGCGTAACAGCCCTGAATGACAACAACACCAAATGAGATCAGTAGTGATTTAGAGTCTGAAGTAGTCATTATAACAATGTATTTACAAGTGCTTATGCAATTAGATTAGGACAGATTAGTACACATTTTAGCTTCATAGAGTGTTAATCGTTGAAGACAATACAAAGCTCTGCACTAATTGTGACGTAGGAAGTGATTCGCAAAGTACAGTATCACTGGGTATAGACAGCACATGCGTGTTAGTAACTAACTTGAAGCCATTAAAATTTGTCTGCAGACAATCTAGAAAACTTTACTGAAAACCGCACTTATATATTTGAAAAATCACATCGATTGTACTCATAGTTATCCAATAACTGCTACTATATCTCATACTCCTTTATCACGCTATAATAACATAAAATAATTGGGTAAAATAAAAACCTGAGCTTGTTTGCTAGCTATGCCACGCTGACGAGGCCTAAAAAGGCCAAAACAGCTGTCCATGGCTGCTAGTAATCAGGCTCACTATTTTTTATGGTAGGTTAAAAGGGTAAATCCCGCTACCAACTTGGCCATAGTGCCCAATATAGTGGCTTCAAGTTAGCTACTAGCACGTTTGTGCTATATCTAAACATAGAAGATATAGGTATTCTTACTATACTGCTAGTATAGATACTAATGTGGCCTTAGTGTCAATATTAGTAGCTTCAAGTTAGCTACTAGCACGTTTGTGCTATCTATACATAGAAGATATAGGTACTTTTACTATACTACTAGTATACATACTAACGTGGCCTTAGTGCCCATATTAGTGGCTTCAAGTTAGCTACTAGCACGTTTGTGCAATCTATACTTGAGTTCATCTTTATAGCCACATCCCACAGCGAGATTAGGAGACTAGGCTTAAAGTCTCTGTCCCACGGTCGGTGTGGTGAAAATATATTGAGAGATGAGGAGACAAGACCAATGGCTTAACGTCCCTGTCCACGGTCGGTGTGATTAAAATATTGAGATGAGGAGACAAGACCAACGGCTTAACATCTCTCTGTTCCCGGACGGTGTGGCGAGAATACTGAAAGATAAAGAAACTAGACCAAGGGCTTAACGTCCCTGTCTACAGATGGTGTGGGGAATGAAAGGCCACACAAATGTTCAACCTCCGACGGAGGCCGAGGATCGAACCCGGGGGCCTCTCGCTTGAAAGTCAGTGATCTTACCAACTGAGTCGAGCTCGCACGCGTACGATCGATTTAAGGGTTAATGCCCAATACCAAAAATGTGCTTTGCATTTTAGTACCGGGCTGCAATAACAGGGATTACGCAGCCCTTATAACATTCCAACAAAACTTACAAACTGAGATGCATTTCTTTCTATTAATTTTGTTAAAAAGTTTTCATAGAAAACGTCTAAATTTGGCACAGCAAGCGGAAAATAATATTTACTTAGTATTGACTAAATTTCAGTTTCACTGATTTTCTTTTCAAAATTTGAGATAAAAAAGACCATGCGTCCTGTGTGAATTTTCTGTTGGCTCAAAAAAATCTTTTTTCATAACAGCCGCAAATTAAATCTAAATAAATGATTACAAATGGAATACCTATGTATAATAAATGATTATCAATGAAACACCTATATATCAATGGAATACCTATGTATAATAAATGATTATCAATGAAACACCTATATATCAATAAAATACCTATGCATTTCTACTTTGAAAACTTAATATCACCACCTGTGAAAAGCACAGGGACGTCACGATAACGGCGACTTTTTTTTTCATACTTTTTATCTTTTACATACTCTTATTGTTGACAAGGTATATCATGTCTAATTCTTCCAATTATACAATTCTTATCTGGCATCAAAGATGAAAGCTGTTTCTATTATTCGTCCAGAAATGTGTTTTTGTTTCACCTTTGCAGAAGAATATTCGGAAAGAGATTTTTTTCAGTCAATTGACCGAGATAATAAATACTGTTCAGAATGGAAAATGAAAATATTGGTTAAAAACTACAACTCAAATTTGAAACATACATTCCATGACAGCTAAAAAACTGAATTTACCAATTTTACTTAATTTTCAAAGACAAACATTTTTTCACTTCTTTATCTTATTATTGCTCGTTTTCTTTTGTAACGCAAACACACTCTCTTTGATGATGCCGAATGTCGGTTGTATTTGAGATCGATTCACATACAAACTAAAAGCTGACTTGAAGAATTCAGTTTATTTGAAACAGGTGGAGTAGAGTATGGACTATTGTCTTCTTGTCTTAAAAAAGGTTCAGAAACTAACAATAAACAATGATCCTGCTTCAGCAAAACTGGTTTCGTTTTAAATTTCTTAATGATAAAAGTTTTAAACAATAAAATAAAGACATTTTTCTAATAAACAGCTTTGGAAAAAAAGCTTTTCCGTTAGTTCCTGTACAAATACAAGAAACAATAGCGGTTGCTCTACTTGGTATGCATTTCCTAGTCTTTCATTTTAAAAAGGAAATGAGATTTTAGTTCATAAAGGATGGTGGTTAGTTATGACAAGAACTAGAAAGAGCTGTCCGCACATCGCGTATAGGAGTTGGCACGCTTCCATCTTGCACACTCATATCAGTTTTTATAGATTCAAAATTTTTATACAGCTGTCGAAGCAAATGGCTTTTAAAGTGTACAAATCACCGACTTCAGATCAAAAACATACTTTATAAAGATTTAAACATTTGGCGTGATTTTCGATTACTTTCGAAACAAATTGCAAAACAAGGAGAGAAAGTGATGTAAACGATAGGTGTATTCTCTCTTTTTTACGGTGTAGAATTTACATTTTTATTACTAAAATGTTTCTTTAGAAACACCGACGCAGCTCAAACTAGTTCACCGCTAGTTAGCTTTCTATTGTAAACGATAAGAGCCTAATCCTTTATAATTTTTATCAGTAATGACCCGAAATTATACAAAGAAATTTGACGCACCTTTCCAAGTATTTACGCCTATAAAATTTCTAACAAGATTGGAAAACAAAACCCGAAAGTTTTACTCTTTACATATGCAAATACTTTTGTCATTTGTTGTGAGGAGTTGTTCAGATGTCAAAATGTATAAGGATGTATATTCGAAATCATTAAACTTACCAGATCGTCCCTGTCTGTTTAACTTTAAGCTTTCGCTGTAGTGTTATTTCAACAGACGCACGCTATTAAAATTTACTCTTCCATACAAACGAAACAAATCTTTTCATTACCAACAGCAAGACAGGAATTTCCCCGCTTGTTTTGAAACAGCTATCCTAAATGTTGTTTACTTCTCTTTAAGTTAAATATAGTAAAAAAAGTCTTTTTGAAGAAGTCAATATTCGACTGCTGTTCCAAACTGTATGACGCAAATTTGATGTTGGAAAGATTTTTATAACTCAAAACCATATGATGGCGATATAATTTCAATGAGGAAAAATTGCTGTCTTTCATTTCTCTGATATGAACAAATCCGATGTTACTGATACCAGTGCATTCTCGAACATCTTTTTATAAACTTTATTTCAGTTAGTGTGTCAGTTTTGACGTAGTGCTGTGACTAGCATTTTCAATTATATTTCGATAAAGATATACAAATCTAGATTATGCTCACAGTCATAACTGCGGAATTCACAAGACAAATTACACTTCCGTCAGTATGTGTTTTCTAGCTCATATATTGGTGTGAAGAGCAAACGTCAAAATTGAACCGGAACGAGAAATGAAAATACCCATTTACTGCGAAGCAAAGCCTATATCATATGCCAAAGAAGAGGGCTTTTGGCACGAAACCTTACTTCCCTTGACCAGATATCAGTGTCACAGAATGTAAACTGATGATAAGCGATCCTGCAATACTCCGATTCACCCTCCGATTTTGACTGATTGGTACTCCAAATATCGAACTTGTAAGCTTTTTCTATGAGCAGTTTTGCACGAAAAGTTGGGCCCTAATTTGTTTTTTAGTTTGTTGTTATTTTTTTACTTCATGATCTATTAAATCAAGATTTCTTTGGATTTAATTTTAGCACAATGATAAATAATCCATAAAACGTTTTCGACTACCAGTTTTAAAATACATTTGCAAATTTCGAACATTAAAGCAAAGTTAATTCTAACGAAGAACAACACCTTATTTCAGATGACTTTTATCTCACTGTCTTATAATATAACGCCATTCGCTTCTATTTCACTAGGGTTATAAATTTAGAGAAAAAAATTGCCTAGAAAACTTTTATTTCAAGTGAAAAAGAACTTTTACTTTTAAACGTATTTAAGCAAACTACTGAGAGATATTCAATTTTAAAACACAAGAAGACAAAATCTGTTTTATCAGGTGTCCATATTCTGTTTGGTAGGTAATTATCAAAGAAAAAACATACCGAATGTGTTGCCATGTATGATAAAGATGTTGTTCATTAACGGGATATTTCATTAAAATCTTAATGCTATGATATTTTTGTTCAGTTACTATCTGTGGTAAAGTAGAGAATGAAATTTCGCAGTCTCTGAGCATGATCTGTCAGTCATTTATATCTGAGTACAGTGTGTTTTCACAAGAAAAAGTCTTCACACTGTCACATACAACACTAAAAATCAACTATCAGAAATTCTACCAAATAGACCTTTTACAAGAGCAGAAAGGTCAGCCGTTATGGCCCTTTATTTCATTGAAGTACGCGCTCCGATATTCATTTTAATCAATCAATAAGGTATTCAAATAAGTTCAAATAACTGAACAGAGTACTTTTGAACTTTGAATAAATTTACCCATTTACAAAGTTAAAGACATGATATTTCAAAATCAAACTGACTAGTTACCTCTTTTAGAATCAACTGAAAAAGAAAAAAAACTGGAACTCTGATAGTGCAATGATATATGGGGAGAATTCCGACAGTTGTCGATCGAAATTCATTAGCGACTATCTTAAAAGCGATTTCTGTCCCAATGAAAGGTAGATTTACCAACGTTTTATGAATATTTAAGTGAAAATAATATAACACTGAGAAAGGCAAAAAAATACATACCTGGTTCTCAAAATATGTGTTTGAAATATATTTCTAAGTGCAAGGTGCAAGGACTATGAAGGAGACTTCCCGCCACGCTAGTTAACATCGCCTCGGGTGATTACCTCAAAATTTCTCCTGTTCAGGGCTGTTTTAGTCAATGTGCCCGTACTCGCTCTAAACTTTCCCAAACAGAATCTCTTCATATTGCTGTTAGGACTTTTGCCATTGTTCACATTTTAGATATCTAAAAAATCGTTTTCGTTTTTATTTTTTACCAACAGAGGAAACACAAACAGAATGATTAGCGAAGCATGAAATTATTCTCATTTACTAGGAGGATAAACTATTTTAAACGAAAAGGGTTTTCGATAGTGAAACTGTTTTCCACTTTTTGAAATCTCAGGCAGTTAATAAATTTCTTATTTGTTTATTTAAGTAACGTAGCTGTGCGATTAAAACAAGTCTAGTTGTGATTAAAGGTCACTAGATATGACACTGTGAAGAAACGGACAGAGTTCGTCTGCCTTTTGTATGCAACATTAAGGAGGGACATAACACGACAAGAAATGATCACAAGACGTTACTGATACGGATGTTCTTTTTCTTGTATTTGGTTTCCTAATTAACCATAGAAATACTTCGCTTCGCTTCACTTCTCCTGGACAATATTTTAGTAAAATTAAAGTATAGGAATGTGCTTTATATGAACAAGGGCAGTCAAAACTAGTGTTGAGAATCGCTTGAAACCGTCAGAATAAGCCTTTACCCGTTAAGGGCTTTAATACAAATTTCAGAGATTCTGAAAAGATAGCAAAAGCTGCGTGACTGCAGCCCTAGAAAGTGTAACGTCACACATAGCGTGACGTAACTAAAAGTGTGCAGTGTACGTAGATATCATTTAACTGTCGTTTTACATGTAAACAAACTGGCCGCAAGAACTGGGCTTATGATGGCAGCAGGGTAGAAGGGTCAAGGGGTTGGGTAATTTACGGATTTCTTAGTGAGGATGTGCCGCTGGGACCCTGGAATCTAAAGACTGTATCAGAGCTAGAAAAAACTCCCAAAATTCCGTCTATCCTAGAGTAGCTGTTTTCCAGAAACTACTGAGATCAATAGCACAATCTTGCTAAATCAATTCCTTATAAGTAACATAATAGTTTCTGTATTTTTGCGAGGCAATTCCATAGTCTAGATATAATTTTCAATCAACTTGTCAGTTTCGTGAAAAATGAAACCCTATACTAGATCCAAACATTCTCATTTATTTCCCTAATCCTAGCGTAAATTGCTTGATGAGAACAATACCCTTCACAGCTGCTCATACCAATATAGCCCATATATGGTAGTACCTCCCTAGAGTAAATTGCTTGAAAGCCATACCTCTCACAGCGGAACATACCAATATAGCCCATATATGGTAGTACCTCCCTAGAGTAAACTGCTTGAAAGCCATACCCTCCACAGCTGCACATACCTGTATTAGTCCACGGAAACAATTGAAAATGGGAAAGAAGCTAAGAAACAATGATTTTTTTCCCATATTCAGATCAAGAACCAACTTCACTTCAACATGCGAGTGGAAAATGAGTCAAGGAAATGCAAGAAAGGTCGATAAATTCTGATCACATGATGCCAAAAAGGAATTAAAAAACAAAAGCAATCAGTATTAAAGATAGCTAAAAAAGACCGTAGAAGTGGTTAAACATTTACACCCTTTTTTTATAAGAATCCAGTTTATAAAAATCACGAGGTTCAGATTTTGGAAATTTTAAGAATTTTTTAAGAATCATTCTGAGGCTCGATCACTCGACCACTCTCGTTTCACTGCTTCGACAAAATGAGGACCTATTTTAAAACTACTATTTAAGAATTATTAAGGCTCGGGAAAAAAGTACGTTTTCTGTAGCATACCTATAAATTTAAAACTAAGCAAGGATTCACAGTATTCACTTGTGATGCGTTTTCAAGAGTTGAGAGAGAGGGAAGCTGAACATTAGCTTAGTATATTTCATCAGCTGTATCCTTTTCAAGAAACTGGAATGGTGTTACAGCATTGTCATAAAAAGTAGTAAAATAAAAAGTATAAGTAAAGTGTGGATGTTTGAAGATTGTTTTCCTGTCAAGATAAGCTAATATTTGAGCAGTTATAAGAAGATTTTAAAGAAAAAGATTTTAAACGTAATCATTTGTCACGATATGTTTCACAGAATTGTTCTAAGGCCTGATCACTTTTTAAAAACCTAGCATGGTCATGGTCGCATGCGCATTACGGCGTGAAAAATCTTGAAAATTTTAGCCTAAATTTTTCATATTCCGTCGAATTTTAGTGTAGTTGAGTTTCAATCGGATTATATCTTCGCCATCCTGCTTTGATAAGCTCTGTCCTTTGATACTCTAAGTGTTTCGGGTGTTAAGAATCCATTACTCAGGAGACATTTTTGAAATTTTTCCATCTTTTGCGCCTTAGTGTACAAAACGTTTGCTCTGCCAAACAAACCCAATGCGCATGCCAGGATCGTGATCATGCCTCTACTAAGGAAAATCCTTAGTTCTACTTGTTATTTCCAGCTTAAATTATTTCATTTATATTAATTACTTTTACTCTAGTAAAACGAAATTGTCGAAAGAGCAAAAGTAGAGTTTTATCAAAAACTATACAATCTCTTTCCATTCATAACTGCCTTAGAAATGAACTATCGTAATAGTTTTTTAACCTTACTGACAGTAACTGGACATGCCCGGAATGCTCAAAGACTATGGCTGTAATTGTGAGAAGTGTTCTGAAAATCTGTACTTGCCGACTGAAGAGATAAGAAAGAAGTTCCGGAAAATGATTCGGAAGCGTGGGAGTTTTGAAAATCTTTAAATTTTTTAGGAAATTCCTTTTCTTGAATTCTCACTCTCAAAAGAAGAAAAAGAAATTAAAAATTTTCAAAAATATTTGCAATGTGGGGAAGAAAATGCATTGTTTGCTGTTTGCCGATTAGTGTCAGTTTCTGTTGACCTAGTCTAGTTCACCATGTTTACCAAACTCAATAAATGAACGTTAAACAGGCCAACAAACAAAATATAAGCAAATTCGAACATAGGAACATTTATAGATAAAAACTATAATTACATTTTTGACTCCGAATTTGGGGCAATTTACCATAAATATCGAACCAAAGCTATTTTCGGAACCTATCAATGTGCAAGAACCATGCAAGCTCGCTGTAAGTCTAAACAGCCCTATGTGATCTCGTCTTTCAGTGAATACAGCATTTGAGAGTCTGATAGATAACCGTAAAGGGGTTAAAATACAATATTTACTTACATCTAAGCGGGATCTACACCCAGTTGGCCCCACGGTAGTACAAGCGTGAACAAAGTTAAATGTTGTAGCTCTCCGTCTGAATTTTTGTAGCTCAGTAATGGAGAGGTTCCTGATCGTTATTAACCTGCAGAGGGTTACTTGTTGAGTCGGTTTTGATGCGTATAAACTATATTTCTAAACAAAAATGCGTGGATATTAGATACTAGCCTGACAACAAAACTAAATTTTATTTTTCTGCATGTGAGTTCTGTAAATCAGAAACTGGACAACACCTGAATGATACTCAAAGCCAAAGGGTCATGGCTTTAGTCAGTTTTGCTGACATCTGTGCGGAGGTGCGTGAATGCAAATAGGTCCTGGATATTTCTCAGCTGAAATGAGACAGATGCCAGTCTAAGGTTAAAGTTAAACTTTATAACTCTCCATGAAAGTTCCTGTAACTCAGCAAGTAGCTCGATGGCGCCTTAAAGTAATTAGGAGTTCATGATTTCGATTCGCGTGCTAAGCTAGACCTTGCGACAAAGGCCTAAGAATCAAAAAATTGTGTTTATTAAAACTGTAAACTTTAAAGACCGTCTGCATAATGGCAGTTTATTGTCTTTGTGAAATTGCAAAATCATTATCTAAGTGCTATGTGGCCCATTAGAAAGTTTTTGTCACTAAAACAGCATCAACAGTGCGTTACAGTCATCTGTTACCTTACCACAGCAATGTGCAATACTAACTAACAACTTGTTAGGGACCATACTTGCTAACTACTGCCGCCTATTAGAGTTGTGGCATTAATGGCCGACTAACTGTTTATTTGCTATTACTGTTTTCAGTGTCAATATTACGAAAACTCTTTTCCTGAAAAAAGAATACGATCTAACTTTTGAAAACCATCAAAGATCGAAAATTATTGCATCCCGTCCCTAATTGTTAACTTAGATCCGGGACTGCGCTTCGGGGTTAGAGTGCCAATAGATTCTATATTCGAGCGATAAACAAACGAATATATTGCAGTAAAATGGTTACTCAGGGCTGGACTTTTTTAACTGGCTAGTCTAAAGGCTAGTGACAACTTAGATGTTCCTAGCAAAAAAAATTTTTATACTAGCCAAGCGTTAAAATTCTGAGATGTCCTCCTTGAGAAAAACAGAAACTAGAAATGGAATGCCTACTAACCAAAACTGACTTTCTTCTAGTCTGTGACTAGTTGGCTACCGTTAGAGTATCGAGCCCTGTTACTCCAAAAAATATGTTGATTCAAGCCTTTAGCCCTGTGCAAGAATTAATGAAATAACTAGCTACACAAACTAATATCTTGAACATATATTTGTAATAATTGTATCATATAATAACTGTATGGTCACACTGCGTGGTAAGAGAAAAGATTCTTTCAAACTATATAAAATACGAGGGCGGTTATGTTCAACGCTGCATGCTAATGTTATGTATCATACTGCAAGAAACTTGATCGTGTTAAGATAACATATCAACCTGCACACAGTTCATAAAAATTAAAAGCTTTTAATTGAAAGCATTTAGAATTGAAAATAGTATATAACTAGAACGAGTTTATATAGGTTAAATATAATTTTATTAACATTTCTGTTACCTTTATATATCGAATCTTCAGAGTTATAAACAAGATGATTCTGTATGAAGTTTAACGCTAGAAAGTCTTTCATCTATTGACAGAAAAGTTTTCAGTTTCTAATTTGATTACTGTGAATCGTGCTAGGTATTTGTTTATCGCCACCTGTTCCCTGTCGTTTTGAAAACAGGCACAACTAAATTATCAAGTAAAGACTAGATACCAATGAAGTTCTTACCAATAAATGTCAGTGACTCTATAAGTTGCAACGTTACTTGATTTGCTATAAATTTGTCAATTTGATGTTTGGCCAGCTCACACAGAAAACGAATAGCTTCCGAAATATAATCACACGTTACGGTTAGGAGTTAAGATGGTTAGACTTATGGAGGAGGAATATCTTAACACAACAAGAGCACGATAATCTGCATAAACACTGATCACTTTACCTTATTTCTGCTATGGTTATTAATATAGCGGAACACCAGAATTCCTATTTCCTGATTTAAGACATGGTGTAAGCTTGGGATGAGCGACATTGAGTACAACCACACGAAAATGAGAGTTGCTTTCGAAAGCAAGCGCTTTCTAAAGCGAGTCGTTAGTTCGTTCTGTCCGAGAGAGACGACGCCCTTCCTTGGCAACTCGCCCACATGGCCATCAATTTGAGCAACTCACTTTCTTATGCAGACCAGATGTAAAAGAATTCACTTTTCGAAGACAAATTTTTCCAGACTATAAGAACACAAACTTTAGTTTGTGACAATATTTAAAATTTGAAGGTCTTACTAGCATTAAGACGCAGGGATGTTTTGATTGCTACTTATACCAAGTGTACGCTCAGGAATCCAGCGTTGCTCAGGTGTAAGGAATTTTGCAAAGAAGATTGCAAAGAAATTCTATACCGATGCAAATAGTTCAACAGCCGCTTGATAATTCACTTAGAAATTACTGTATTGAATGCTTACTAATTACTGAACGCCCTTTTTATTTCAGAACAAAATGCGAACAACTCATAGGAAAAGAATTCCCGGAAATTTTTTAACCTCCAGCCATCACGTCGAAAGTACTGCTTTTTTGAAACACTTTCATTTCTGTTCCATTTTTAATGTCAGTCAAAGATTTATGTCACTTTAGGTCAATATATTAGAAATTTTGTGAATAATCTAGGAAAACACTTGCACAGGGAAATATTCTTCACTGTACTGATCAGATTCTGAATAGTCGAGATGTTTCGTAATGATCATGTGTTCGTGCCCACGCTCTGCGTTGTTTGCACCGTAAATACCAAGTAACTTTATAGATATAAAATATATGACAAAAAAAAAAATAGTAATATGTATTTTTATTGTTATAAAACT
>JAOBBB020069317.1:0-14029 GCA_025331005.2 Zoanthus gigantus
ATATATATATATATATATATTGACGATCTTCTAAAAGTCCTTGTACCTTAAAATATGAATAAATTCAGTAATAGAGTGGGCGAGAGGAATTAAAGGAGCAAATGATTTACATACGTAAAGCTCCAACACACACTGGCCGGTTCATTCTCACAATGCATCGCGGGCGATGTGCTGGGCATAAATAGTGTTTGCAAGGATCCTCTGAAATAAAAAAAAGGTAACTTAGAAAGCTTTGACAGAAGATGTCAAAGAACCCTGTATACAACAATAAAATTAGAGTATGCAACACCAGCATGGAAACCTCACTACAACTGCGATGTTGAGAAGTTAGAACGAGTACAAAGATCTGCTGCTCAATACTGCACAGGAGATTACCAATATACATCCAGTGCCACAAGTATGCTCGATACTGTACAGATTACCAATATATACATCCATTGTCATAAGTATGCCCGATATTGTACAGGAGATTACCGATATACATCCGTTGTCACAAGTATGCTCGATATTTTACAGGAGATTACCGATATAAATCCAGTGTCACAAGTATGCTTCAGAAAATACAAATGCAGCCCCTTGAAAAGAGGAGAAAAATCTCACGTTTGACATTTTTGTATAAAATCGTACATAACATTGTCGATGTAGACAAGCAGTCTTTTCTGCAGCTATCTAAGGAAACGCGTATAAGAAATAGTCATAAGTTTAAATTACAAGTCCCAATAAGCACTAAAAATGTATTTAAATATTATTTTTTTGTTAGAACTGCCAGAGATTGGAATAAACTCCCGCTAGATATAGCCACGTCTACTACTTTAGAAAAGTTTAAAAAAGTTCATGAAATTTTTTTTATTAGTTTTATATATTTGATCATTTTACTATTGTCCATTTTATTTTTTATTTTGTATATAGCTTTTTGATATATACATGTATAAATATATATTTATTTATAGTTAGTGTGATGCTTTAGTGAAGCTTTCCTAACTCAATAAAGATGATGATGATGATAAGCCTTATTCAATCATTTACAGTAATTTTGTAAATCGCCGCTGTAATAAATTTATGGGCTTTAGATCAAAATATTGAAGATAGTAGAATTATGTACATTTTAAAAATGGAAGAGCATCCAGGTAAAACCATACTAGGTATGTAATCAAAGAGCTCTTAGAGCCAGACAATAATATTAAACAGTCTAATGATTAAACCATAAATTTTTCACAAATGTTTGATATTAAATTGTATTACAAAGTAAGAAAACTGGCATTATAGGCAATTTTGAGTTAAAAAAAAAAAGAAAAGAAAAATAAAATAAAAAAAGGTTAGTACTGGCCTCGAGCTAGGTCCGTGCACACGAAAGTCAAAAGTTCAACCATGGAGCCAAGCTCGCAGAACACTTTCACTTCCGTCTATGGTCCAAAATTTCCTTCCACAAATTTCGGTCTACAACCACTTCCGTCGACATTTCACCCCCACGATACTCATTCATTGCTTGCGCATGCGCGCGAATGAATGAGCTAAAAACGATCTCAGGATAAAATTTATAAAATGAGCTTAGCTTTATGCTGTCATCCTTCAGCCTTTCTTAAACTAAAATAATTATTCATAAACCATAGATATAGATATATAAACAGTGTACAAAAAAACAAAAGAGATTAAAGATATAAAAGGTAAGAATGCAGCTGTTTTATGCGTAATCATTTTAGTTTGAGAAAGGCTGTAGGATTACAACCAAAAACCCATTTTATATAAAACTTTATCCAGAGATTGTTTTTTATATACTTAGTAGTTATAATAGAATTTGTTCACCGAGATCGCCAGTTCAGATGATAATATGATTAAAAATCAGGTTAAGTTTTGTTTTTTTGTTTGTTTGTTTTTTTCTAACTCAGGCAGGGTGTAATGTTTAATTGGCCATTCCGGAATTACGTAGGGAACTGGGGCGAGTTTCAAATTTTAGCCAATCGATAAATTGACACTACTACATAAAAGATCATGTTCAGGTTTGTCATTGGACCAGGTTTGATGCTTTTGGGGTAAACAGAGACGAAGTTATAGACCTTGAAACATATTTCAAATTCCATACAAACGTCTGTAATGTTGAGACAGCGTCCCCAAAAACTTTATAAACTATTAAAAAATTTTCTGATTTCTGTGATACGCTTTAAAGTGGACAAGCATACGTAATTTTCATCTGGTTTCCGAATGACAAGATTTTACAGTTTTCACAAAACTGATGACACATTTAAAGAATTTATATGGTTTTGGGGGACGCTGTCTCAAGATTACAGACACTTGTATGGATTTAAAACATGTTTTAAGGTCTATAACTTCGACGTCTCTGTTTACCCCAAAAGTATCAAACTTGGTCAAATGACAACTCCGAACGTGATCCTTCATGTGGTGGTGCCAATTTATCGAATGGTTACAAATTGAAACTCGCCCCAGTTCCCTGCACAATTCCGGAATGGCCAATTGAGCAAGCTTAATTGTTTATCTAAAATATTTTGAATCTTAGACACGTAGGAGGGCGGGAGAGCAGGCGCTTCTTCGGTCAAATAAGGTAATAAAAGTTTGGAGGATAAAAATAATTCGAATAAAATCATTCCAATATAATTTTTCCTGAAAGTTAATTAAAGGATGCTTTCTTTTTCTTAATATCCTAATTGGCTTTTTAAGACTTTCCAGAGAGACTCATTTTTTGCATTGAAAATCACTTTTTTTTTAAAGTAAAGTAACTTGGTTTTTTATACCTGGTACTGGTAGCACACACTGGCGCCCACATCTGCTGTAAACATGACAGCATTTAAGGTTGTCTTTGCAGTCTAGATCGAGTTTGCACTGGTGAATGTTTCTCGCACATTGAAAACTCCTTCGGTATCTTGGACATTTGCCAGGTTTGACCAATGGAACTGGAAAATAAAACAGCTTTAATTTTAGCTTTTAAATGTCTTTCGATTCTAGAAGTAGCAAAAAAGACTAGGTTGCCATCTCATTTCAACTATATTCGCTATGAAAATCACCTAAATGAAACTAAGTATAAAAGAGCTTTTTTTTCCCTAACTAAATTAACTAAACCACACGAGCGCAACGTGTTTGACAACCATTTTTCAATCTCAAACAATAGACCATTTTCGCATTTGCAGTAGCTGCTTTCTACAATAACAGCGGACTCAATTTGCACAGCCTTAGCCTCACTATGAAGTTAAATATTCCTAAATTCCAATGTAGTTTTATACTTTTTACAACTGCGTGTATTGTTGGAGGTGTGACTTCTCGCTCTCTCTCGCAAGTATTTTTGAATATTTAACAACACAACGAGGCTAACACTGTACAAATTGAGTCCGCTGTCATTGTAGAAAGCAGCTACTGCAGATGCGAAAATGGTCTATTGTCTAATTATGGAACCAATATAACGTACGTAACACAACTTTTATTAGTATAGGAAAAAGAAGAATGCTGGTTTGGAAGAAGAGAAGTCTTCATTCCGAAGTAAATTTCTCCGAGTTTGTAACACACACGGCACAATAAAAACTCCCAAACTGATAAGAGGCAAACATGGAAGAAGAAGGCTGGTTTGGCCAGCTGAAATATAGTTTAACTAAAAAACACTTTACATACGTCGTGTTGACTTTTTATTATGTTTTATTAGTCGTCAACTAACTACCGTCAAAAAAGAGTTAAAACCTCTCCGACGTAAGCAGTTAACATAATTGTGTGGGAATTTTATGATTTTTTTTAAAATACGGGAAAAATTAGCAATAACATAGCATAGTTGGAGACAAAGGTTATAAAGTATAGTTAACTCAGCAACCTGACCGTCTAAATATACCGAATTTGTCCAAGCTTTATCGTAAGGTGAAGGTTAGAAAACATACCAAAATGAAGTAATACTAAAAGAATAAGCTTGAATTAAACCACACAACATGAAAAGAAGTTTTTGTTTAATTGCTTTTAGCAGCATTTTAAAGGAATGAAAAAGCTGAAATATACAGAGCTGTACCGGAGGTATTTATCATTCTTTATACTTGTAATAACTTGGTGTGCTTCCTGTACAAAAGTCAAACTCGCATTTTGAATTTTTGTAATTTTAAAAACTGAATACTGATACCGAGTGAAAAAAAAACCTGGTCCTGAAAGGCATGTGCATTGTTTTCAATACTTTCAATTAATACCTTAAACGAACCCATTGCCCGATTTACTGTGATTCGCCGCGGTACATAAACGACTATGAGACCCGCGTTCATGCATACACTTATGCGTTTAATTACATTACGTCGCCCTCACCTACATCTAATCATCCTTTCACACCATTACCACCTCCCAGGCCCCCATCCTTTATTCTTGGAAGGTAAAAGGAGCTGTTTAGCCTACCTGAAGTGCAAATAATCCATCTTGAAAACTTGCCAACGACTTTATCCCCACATGTTCACATACTTCTAGAAAAATAATAGTGATAAAAAGAATTAAAAAACCGTATCGGTAATCAGGAGCGGATCTAGGGGAGGGGCCTGGGGGCCTGTGTCCCCCCCCCCCTTTGAGAAAAATCGTGATCTATTTTTTAAAATAACCCTTTAAAAGACACCAGAATCTGAATGGTGCCCCCCCCCCTTCAAAGGCCTAATCTGTAAGGTGCCCCCTTTCAAAATTTCTGGATCCGCCCCTGCGGTTTATATTAATTCCGTCAACAAAATATCGGCTATATAAGCAATTAGAAAACTTTGAAAAATTATCAACAAAATCTTTAAGCATTGCATTTACAGGTGATTGCTATCCTCTAAAATCTAAGCAGTATTACAGATGCTTACCTAGTTCCCAGGCTCTCTCTATGGATTGCTCCAGTAGCCGATTTTAAAAGCAGCACAAACACGAACTGTCAAACCGTCATGAATATCAAAAATTCGCTTTGGATGGCTTTATTTCGAAATCCAATTTAGAACCACTTAAATCTCCATGTTTAGTATTTTTTTTAATCTTTGGTTCAGTTTGTTTTAAAATACGAATTTTTTTTACATTAAAGAACACGAGTCTGAAAAATGCACAAAATTCTTGAAAGTAATAAACGAATGGCTCAAAAACCACGTTAAAATTAATTTGTCAGTGAACCAATACGAAAAGTTTAACGTGGCTTTCTATAGTCACTCATTTATTACTGTTTCATACATTCCGTGACTCGTTGATATTTTCAGATCCTACGTGATGCGGCATTTTGTATACGGTATTCATCAGATGGGACAAACAAATTTTAGTTACAAAAACTAGAAGTAATCGTTGATTGACGATGTGCGCTCAATCGAAATGTCCTGAAAACAAACGCTAAAAACAGCTTAGTCACTGAGAATTTATTCTGCAATTTGCAGGATTTTCACGAGTTCTAAAAAACGACATTTTACCAATGAAAAACTTGCAAATAATCATGTTTAAAACTGGTTTGTTCCTATACAAAGATAGCTGGGGCTTCCTGTGTATTATCAAGTTTACTAGCTGTCGTCATTTCGATTTTCGTAATGTCCGCCCGCAATGTCCACAGTCATTTTACCATAAAAAATTATTCTCTCCCTTTTTTTTTTTTTTACATCTACCTCTCAGTTAATGAAACTATAGCAGATCGTAAAGTTATTGATACAAAAACAATTTAAGATAATTTTCTTGATAAATTTACAGCTCTGAGCGATCGAAACACCGGAAAGGTTGATCAAAATTTTCCACCGAGTCTGACTCAAAGCGCAACATTTTTTTTTTCTCGAAACTATATCACTGCACAATTATCTGATGTTGTGATAAATATCTCTCCACTCATGTTGTTTTGCAGTAATTTAAACTAATTTGTTTTACAGCTTAATTTACTCGCTACGTCGAATTGCGAGAACGTTGAAACGCATGTTCGCTTCCAGGCCGCTCCAGGCACATGAAGTCGAGGCATTTTAAGACACCCGCCCGTCACTCAAACTGTGCCAGCATCAATCCTGAGCCCGCGAGCAACGACATGATGAGTATGTGTTCCCCTTCGTTGATCACAATAAAGCATTTTCTCCGTGCCTTCATAGCTTGGTGAAAACCGAGGCGAACGTTTTGGAGAATTCGAGAATAGATCAGAGAAAACTCTAGACGCAGAGGTTTTCATTAGGCAATTAGGGTGAACATGTTTATTTCTTTTATACTGAAATTAAAAAGTTAACACAGCTAAAATTTCTCAATGTATGTATATGTGCAGAGCTAAAGACAACCAAACATGTTGCTATGAAAACACGCTTGTGGACCAATCAAAACGCACATACTATCCCAATTATTTTATAATTTCCTATTTTCGTTATTTCCGTGACATTTAGTTCGTTCTTGTATAAAGTCGTTGCTCGGACACATAAAACTACAAATCTCAGCGGCAGGAACTCCGTATCAACTCGAAACATTTTTTAGCAACAGAAAGCGATAAACATCAAAGCTATCTTCGAAAGCTTAATAAAGTTTAACTTACAGATGTATTCAATTAAAAAAAAAGTTTTTGTTAGCTTCTGATACAAAGCACAATTAATGAAATCGCCGCAAGCCGGCAAGATGATTTCGGGTATACAAAACATTCTATTCGACACTTCAAGCCAATTTCACACAATCACAATGGCAAAATCATACATTTAAACAGTCAGAAAGTTTAAAAGCAATTTTCACATAAGAAAATTCAAGTTGCTACAATCTTAAGCAATTGTTAACCGTATTGAATTATTCCATTGATCCAATTTGTACGTCAGTTTAAACAATTTAATATCAATTTGAACTTACAAAAATAAAAACAAAATGACTTTTGCCGAACTAAAACAATTCCGACATTCTAAATCGCTTTTAAATTAGGTATTTTTTTAAAAAAGGATGTAAGAACAAAAGACAAGAGCATATTGCATGTTGCCTTAAAGGTAATATTTTTATTTCAGCCTTTGATAAAACCGTTTTAACTAGCAGGCCGGAGAAATTTACGTAAGAAGTTATTATGACGATTTTAGCTTTTATAGATGTTATATCAGAATCATAACAGAAATTAACTCTTACTTGCGTTATGCGTTATTGATTTCCGTCTTCTTCGGAAGCGATACCAAGCCATTGAGACGACTTTTAGAAGATGAAGAAACAGATCTAGAAAATTTCGTGATACAGTATATCCTCAACTTCACGGAACTTTCCATTCCAAACCATTTCTTCGAGCTCACCCAATCCAAAGCTGGAAAGGACGAAAATTTTCTTTAAAATGCAGACGAAATACTTGGGAAAAACGTCTTCCATTGAACAAAAAAATTCAGCAAGAGTAAAAGAGAGTACGATAATATTTGAACTATTTCAACGCGCCGTGACGATTTATTTTTAGTAGGTGGCCTGGACACAAGTTGCAAAATGTCAAGGCCTGTCTCCGCACAGGCAGCCCCGCACAAAATCAATGTAGATTTACAAATACATGATTTGTATGGAATCAATAGCAAAGTCCTTTTGTAGCTGGCTTTTCAGGCATTTTAAGAGATTTTTTTACCCATTTCTTCACTCACGTACTAGTATATACTGTATTTGTAAGTTCGCAATGATTTTGTGCCAAGGCTGCCCGTGTTTACCCCCAACGGGAGTAAGTACTACAGTCAGCTTCAAAATCCCACAAATACGGCCGCGAGAGATCGAAGTATTTTAGTATAGACAGTTAGCCGGACAAAAACGCAGGTTGGCATCAAGGTTGAGTCTGCGATCAAAAACTTCGATTAACTGCGCGCATGCACTGGGAGAAAAGGGAAGGTGGAGAATGGACACAACAAGCAAGCAAAACAACATTTTTTAAAATTATTTTTAATGTATCAAATTAAAATCAAAATGAGACTTTTGGCAATTTTTTTTTAAAAAAAAATTGGTTTGTAAAACATTAAAATATATGTTCAAAAGTTTATGTTCAAGTTAGGATCAGTAGCTGTTAAGAACTGTGGTTGGGTGATTAAAAATAAACAATTAACAAGTAATCACTTTGTCTATAGAAAAATTAGCTTTCACCAACAGTTCTAGCTTTTAATTCAGATCAGTTTGTAACAGAGATGACCTGCCGGAGGAAGGAATTCCAACTTTTTAAGGGCGGAGCCGGGGATGCTTGTCGGACAATATTAATGGAACCCTAAGAGGTACTTATCTTGGCGATGCCCAGGTCGATTTCAAACCCTAAAAAGTACCATCCAAAAACGTAAATGTAAACAATATTTCAATCAGTTTAATGAAACTGAAAATAACAGCATCAAACACTTTTGTATGATACTGAGAAAGACTTAAAAGGTACCACACTGTATGAAAATGCAAACTTTCGTCTCTGACATCCAGAGCAGTAACAAATCCTTGTAGTTTTAACTCTAAGAGAAACGACAAGCATCCCAGCCCAAAAATGTTGAAAATATCCCCCGGGTGGTGGCTTTCCTTATTGTCACTCTGATAACCAATTAACATTTAATCTATAAGTATCCGCCGTCTTCTATGGCTGAATTTTGAAAACTGAAATCTATTGTATAAAAACAAAACAGAAACGTTTGATAACTCGTTTCTAATATAAAGGCGGGTTTAGTTCATCAGTTGTTGTTAGTTACTGGCTACGCATTGTTTTCTTCTTCAAGCACAAGGTCTTCCTCTTTTTGCCATAAAAGCGAAGCTTTTTCTTGAGAAGATGGTGAGAATAAGCTGCAAAGCTTCTTTTGTTGAGAACAAGCTTTCCACGCTCGACAAAACCACTTATGAGGATCGGGTCTGAGTGCAGAGACAAAGTTTTACATCTGCACTTTCTCAAGTCTTCTTTCAAAGTAACCACTACGTTTCGTTTGGTTAAGCTTGGTAAGGCCAGACGAACAGTCAGATAAAGATTGGTCACGCCATCACCGTACGTTGCCTTCTGCAGGCTTGCAATCATAGCTGTGAAGAAAATACACGATACTTTGTATAAGTATATTCTTGCTAAGTTCGATATCAAGAACCCGATAATCTTTTTTTCAGTGAGCTGAATGACAAGAAATGTCATTTGGCAAATGGTCAGAGTCACGTTTTTGAAAATCTAAATACTTTCAAGTCTCAGCTTTGCATGAAAGCTCATGGTCAATACCATTAACTCTGACAACATTACTGAATCAGTGTTGCCTTACAGCTAAGCTAACTTCACCGATAATTGTAGCTTCTGTACATCTATTTGCTTTAGATCAATGCGCTCTTTTATTACAAAGAAGTATCAGAAGTACCAAGTGGAACAGAGCACTGAAATTTGAAGAAGATGTAAGCAGGAAATTGTGCTGTAAAATCAATGTGTTTCCTAGAATACATATATAATCATTTACATTCCAACTAGACTGATCGAAATAAAAAAAAACATAGAACGCAAAATTAAGAAAACAAGTTTCTTTGGTGACTCAAACCATAACAATAACAAAAAAAATTGTCCTTAAACAAACAAAGGCTGAATACTTCGGACTGGACAAGAGACAATGGTCTTCAACAGAAACATGTTTATATCTCTCTGTACGAATTGTCATGAAACAAGCCAAATTTAATAAAATCCGCTTTTAATCGTCAGAAAACTCAAAACCCTTTATATCAATAAAGTCATACACATATCTTTAACTAGAGTTTTAAAATTATTCAAGTTCCAAGCTTGAAAGACTACTTGGCAAAGAACATAAATGGGCGTGTATTCTCTAGTGCCCTTCTGTCAACCTACTGCTTTCCCGAGGCTATAGAAAAAAGTTTATACTTTATTTGTTACACCACACGAAGCCCAACAGAGACAACAGATGTGTTGCGAACCCAAAAATAAAGCTGAAACTAATATCGTGAGAAAACACGTTTATCAACCAAAACGATCTTTTAAGTTAAAATAGGCCATCATTACATTTTAATATTTTTATTCCCAGCCTTATTTCCTCCGCTTTTAAAACGTGACGACACTGAGAAATAAAACATTTAAATTTAAAGGGTGGTAGCATTATCAGTTCTAAATTAAAAATATTCAATGCACCAGACTGTCACCATTTACTCAGGTATATTTGTGTTAAATTTGCCAAAGAAACCAAAAAATTGCGGACTGCTGCTTTTCGTGCCAAATGCAGCCAATAATCAAAGGCTCCTACTAAAGAGTTAACATATATATATATATAACAAAAATCGTGGTCAAAATGTGATCACTTGTTGCTCATGTCAATACAATAGCACTAGCATTATCTTGTCTAATGAGGCAAAAACCAAATCACCGTACGATAAATAAGAAAGTAGCGGTTACCTTAAAAAAATTATCATTACCTTTTTTGGTTTATCTAATGTCACTTTTGTCACATTTCAAAATTCGCAATATGAGTAGGAATTTTGTGATTGATTTGTAAGTTTTTCTGGGAGCTAAGGTAATATTGAGTATAAAATACAGCAGAAAGACGGTCTAGTTTGAGAATACAATTTCAGTTATAGAATCGCGACATTAGATATCAGATGGGCATTCCTACCATCATCCCGGTCCCCCAAAAGGGCATAGAAACCGGAGATAAGCACAGACTCCATGGGCTATTTGACTCTTAAAGGATTTAGCTAGTTACCATGATAGCTTAGGTTAAAATATTGTTTTCCTTAAAGAAATATGGCTACTAATAATAAAAACTTTCTAATTGGTTTTCCTGTTTTTTTTTTTGTTTTATTGGTACATACAATTTAAGTTTTAAAATACTGATGTTTGCTTCTTAAACAAACAAAATACTTGCAAACTGTTTTTTTTTTTTCGCTTTCTACTCTCAAAGTTAAGAGTTCCTTGGAATTTTCCCAGGCTCTTAACAATAGCTATAGATTACTAAAATATTATTTTGAAAGCTAACAATTACATAAATTTCACTTCGAGTGCAATTAAGCCGCAAAGCAAATTATTAATTATAAAAAAAAACGCCAAACGCCAGCACTCGATCTCATGGTTTTAGGCGAGTAAATTATCGTGGGCAGTAAATTGTATTAAAAAAATTTGTTTAGTTGCTATTAGCGGGCCGAAAACCAACATGAGGAAACAATAAAATTACCAATAATACTATAGACCTATAGACATTATAATTTTAGAATTAATAATTTTCAGTGTTAGAATGACGTTTCCACAAGACCTATGTGTAAATAAGTTCCTTTTTTACATCATTTGAAGACAGTACTAAAGTAAAACTAATTGTTACATCAGTTGGGGCTGTCTGATTACTAAGGTCTAAAAACGAAGGGACTTAGATAAAAATTAACAGGAAACTGTTCGTTTTTACAAGCAAGAGAGGATGAAGGGTAGGAGAGTGAATCCCCTTTATAGATCGTATTAATTTCTAGGGTTATACCTCTCAAGTTATTTTAGATATGGTACCCAGCTCTTCCGCGGATGTTACCCGTGCGTTGCGTGGACTTTTCACAAAAGGAACTGGAATGAAATGACGGGAAATGTAGAGCGAAATCCTTTTATAAGTTTTGTCAACAAACTCGACTATCCCTCTACGTCTGTTCCATGAAAACATCCACGCAACGAGCGAGTAACATTCGCGGAAGAACTGGGTACCATGTCTAAAAATAACTTATAAAGAGATTACCCTAGGAATAACATCTATAAGGGGGATTCACTGTATTACTTCATCCTCTCTTGCTACCAGATAACACTGACAATTTAAGAGTTAACTTTCCCCGTAAGAAGTCTAATTTTCAAGAAATTATTTTAATTTTTCATTTTTAGCAAAAGGACTCTCAACCGTAGACCCGGCTAAAAGTCTGTTTTTTCTTTCATAGTCAACTCAAAAAGAAGAAAGAAATTTTAACAGAAAAATATGTAGCTAGGTCAGATGTTAAAATTGAACAAGGTTGAGAGAATTTTACTTTTAATCTTCGGTAGTTTGCTTTTTTTGATCAATTATCATTTTCTCATGACCACTGAATGTCTTATTTTGTATGTGTTATGTAGGGAGAAGTTGGGTAATGATAATTGAGTGGGACTTAGGTTCCAAAGGTTTAAGTACCTTAACATTGATAAAACCAGAGACAATTCAGTTTCAATAGACAATAATACTTAAACCTATTCTGCCCTAGGTATCGGCATCGATAGTCATATTTTATTTTTTCAAACTAAAAAATGTCACTTATACTATCTTCCAAAAAAACTTGATATTTATGCTTACCAAAATCTCCTTCACAGAAATGTTTCTTGAAGTTTGAACGTGAAGGACAGCCATAACAGCGCCTCTTGTAGTTCTTCTTCATGAGTTCTAAGACAAGGAAAGGCAAAAGTCAATGAAATGCTTTTAGAAAGAATAAACATCAGAAAAATTGGTATATATGCCCCGAGCGGGAATCGAACCCACGTCTCCCTGTATTCTAGTCAGAAGTGCTAACCACTACACCATCAGGAACCACCACGCTGGCAACGTAGCAGTTTGATTAGTTAAGTTGGTTAACTTGTGAAGATTCCCGGCCCTAATTTCTCTGAAATGCAAATGCAACCTCATACTACTGGAGTGTGTTTCGACTTTGACATAAGGCTCAGATCCACTGAATAATACCAAATGTGAAGCATATGTAAAACAACAACAAGGGGTTTTGCCCAAGCCTATATACAATATACTTTTAGTTAGACAAAATATATTACCCACGAATTACTGATTAATTTTCAAATCCAGAAATCATGAAATAAACATTTGTATATAGCAAAATGATAAACTTTAGGTTTTATATATCGATATACACCGATCTATATAGCTAACTGAGCTTGCTTTTTTATTTTGATTCAGTGCAAAGCTTAGCCGAACTCTTTTCATAAAGTTGGAACAAAACCAATCATTCTCTTAAAGCTGTGTGTTACATAAATCAGTCTGATCGTTAATAGGCTAGGGAGCTGTATATAGCTTTGAATTGCATGGCGGGCATGGTTGGCGCTAATGTAAGATATCTGCTTTCCGACCACAAGGTCCCCAATTCGATCCCGGGTCTGCTAGTGATTTGAATATTTATGTAAACTTCTTTCCCGCCAAAGCTAACTCAGCTTTCCATCCTTACGGGATTGGTAAATGAGTACCAGCATCTGCTGGGAGCTAACCTGCGATATGTCCCGTCCAGTCGGAGTCAAAGACTCTCATCCGCTTAACATTACAGAAACCGGAGATAAGCGCCGGCTCAATGGGGCACCTGGCTCATAAAGGATTTACCTTTAGCATTAGCTTAGTGCAAAACTCAGCCAAAGTCTTTTCATAAAGCTGGAACAAAACCAATCATTCTCTCAAAGCTGTGTGTTCCATAAATCTGATCGTTAATAGGCTAGGGAGCTGTATATAGCTTTGAATTACATGAATGTACTTATAGATTAATATTATAAAAGTATAAAACATAAAGTAAATACAAAGTATAAAATTAATAAAAGACGGGAGTAAAAACTATAAAATTGTTACTGAAATTTCAAGGTCTGTGGAGATCTTCAGACACCATGACGAGCTTGATTAATATATAACAAATATACTTACTACAAAACTCTGGGCCACCGGGGATCTCCTGGATTTTCTTCCGTCTGTGACAGGAGATGGCCTTCATCATACACAAACTTTTGTAAACCTTTGCATCAGAACCACAAACGGGCGCGTATTTACGAAGATTACATGATGGACACACGCAGCGAGCACCTCCATCTCTATTCACGCATTTTGAGTGAAACTCACATTTTTTAACCAAGCATGGATCGTCCGAGATTCTCGTTTCAACAACTGAAAACATAAGAAGATAATATATATTAATAGACGATAAATATATTAATGTGATAAAGGTGGATATTCATCGAAGATAGCATACACCATAGCAGGAGCTCCCCTCCCCCCCAAGCTAAAATTTGGGGGGCTCAGCCCCCCACCCCACCACACGTTTCGATGCCAAATCTTTTGCTAAAGTAGTATGTAACAATTTCAGAGCGCACATTTTCTGCTTTCCAAAGCCTAAAGACATACTTACGAAGCACGATGAGACAGGATCACCTGAACAGCTGCATGCTAATGCACTGCCATAAATCAAT
>JAOBBB020069372.1:0-14026 GCA_025331005.2 Zoanthus gigantus
TTTAATTTCGCGATTTTTTTACAATCGCGAAAAACGCGAAATTAAAGACCCGCGAAATTAAGTACCAATAAGGTATATACTGTCACAAATGATAAGGCAGAGTAATTGAAATCACTAGGCTTATGACATTGAGACTACTTGATTGTGTTGAACTAGGAAAAGTGACTGTTTTTATGTGCTAAAAAACAAATGCAAATGGCAATTAAGGGGAAAAGCCCAGGGGAGAATATCGCTAATCAATAGCAATTGCGAGTTCATATTCTAATTGTTGAATAGATTACTGTAAAAATGTGTCTGAGTAATATGCTTGAAAAAGAGAAGTTTGTGATAGAAACAATTTACATTTAGCTGTTATATCAGTCCTACAGTTCTGGCCAATTTACTAGATATATGATAAAGTAATATGCTTGGTATAAAACCACAGCATGATTTTTTTAATATTTTGACATTAGTTTACTAATTGATTGAATATGCAGTAGACAATGTTATATGTCTATACTGGTTGCCAGTCATTTTGCCCCATGGTTGTTTTGTTCCAGGTTGTTTCGCACAATTTCTTATGTTTTCAGCCCCAAATCTTTGGTCATTTTGCACCACAGCTAAGTCGTTTCACACAATCCCTAAGTTGTTTTGCTCCTACTTAATAAAGTTACATTTTGTACTTAGAATAGTTGTTTTAAATTGTTCTTTACTGATTTCTTAAACTTTTATCACAACTCTTCTACATACAAAATATAGATTTTTTTATTTCATAAAGTATGGGTGAAACAACTTAGGCATAGTACAAAATGACCTAGACGTGGTGCAAAACAACCTAAGATTTAGGGCTAAATGACCTAAGAAGTGGTGCAAAACGACCTGGAGGGAAACCAACATGGAGCAAAATAACTTGCAACCACTATAATAGTCCCATTCTCCTGGTTCAATACCTTTTCTTGTAACCTTATAATATAAAGTATTAAAGTTCTAGCTTTAATTTGTTTACCTTGGTAATAATTGTATTTATGTTCTTGTGTCCAGTATGAAGCATATAGGTTAGAAAAGAGTGAAAGAAAGATTGAAAATGCAGCAAAAATCTTCTTTGAAATGTAAGTAATACTATTTTATCAGCATTTTGTTATTATAAAAGATTGAAAAGTAATTAGAAAAGTGTTAACTTGTTACATATGTGACATGTATAACCTGCTCTTCTTTGGACAATTGGGGCAACAGGGGGAGTAATGAAGAGAAGGGATTGGAGCAGGAGAAATAAAAGGAGAATCTGTACTGGTCCATTGTCCTGCTCTTCATCGGACAATTAGGGCAATAGGGGGAGAAATGACAAGGGGGGATTGGAGCAGGAGAAGTAAAAGGAGAGTCTGTACTGGTCCATTGTCTGTAATCAGACTTCATTAAGCATGACTGATCTGTCAAACCATCAAAGCAAAAAAGAATCAGCTTAAACTAGATGTTACTTTGAGGGTTGTGCTTACCTTGCCCAGTTTAGTGTTCAATACAAAGTTTGCATTCACTTTCAAGTTTATAAATTGCAATCTAGAAACCTGTCAAGACCTTTCCACATAAAGGAAAAAATTCTCATAATTATTATTATGATGAGTTCTTTCCAAAAATTTGAAAACCTTCTTTGAGGTCAAAATACAGATAGCTCTTTAGGATAGCATATGAACCTTTTCAGTACTTGCAACTGCAAAGAAAATTAAGAAATATTATGTCTCGTTATTATCAGGTTGACATCAAGCAGGACAAAATCAATGCTCCCTCTTCAAGGATGTCTCCTGCTGATGTTAGAAAACTTTAAAATACATTTATTTAATTTATTATTAAATTGTAATTTTTTTGAATTCTAACTTCAAAAAGTGAATATATCAAGACACTCTAACATACCTATCCAGTACTGATGACTTCATACAAGCAAACAAGTGTAAATTAATGTGTTTTTTAAAATTCATATGCCCATTGGGAAATACAGAATGTGCTTGTCTAGTAAAACTACTTGAGAAAAAATATACCATTTGTCTCATCTAGAATCTGGCACTTAAAGAATGGGAAGCAGTTGTAAATATTTTTTCTTGCACACACAAGGATTTTTTATTTAAACCAACTATAGAGATTAAGATCATTTATTGAACACTTAAAGATATCAACCATAAGATCAAAGTTAATGTAACTGGAATATTTTCTCTCTATCCAGGTTCCAGCAGTTCCCAGATGAAAATCCCTTGTGGAATGAAATATCAACTATTACAGAAGCTCTTGAGTCTAATGAGGTGGATCCTGTTGAGCTGTTTTTGAAAGGTATAACTTAGTTATTAATTTTGATCATCATTACCATTATCACAATCGTCATCATCACCATCATCATCACAATCTTCATCACCATCATCATCAACATTATCTCCAACATCATCCCATCATTGTCATCATTATTATCATCACAATCATCATCACCATCATCATCATCACCATCATCATCATCATCACCATCATCATCATCATCATCACCATCACCATCATCACCATCATTATCATCATCATCATCACCATCATCATCATCACCACCATCACCATCATCATCATCATCATCATCATCATCACCACCATCATCATCATCATCACCATCATCATCATCATCACCACCATCATCATCATCCTCACCATCATCACCATCATCATCACCATCATCATCATCACCATCATCATCATCATCACCATCATCACCATCATCATCATCATCACCATCATCATCATCACCATCATCATCATCACCATCATCATTGCTAGTATTGTTATCAGTATCATCATCATCATCATCTCCACTATATTCCCCATTGTTGTTATAATCATTGCCATCATCATTGCTAGTATTGTTATCAGTATCATCATCATTATCATCACATTTTATTTTGATCTCTGTTTTTTGTTTTCCTAATTATTTCAAGAAAATAAAATAAACTGCAACTTTATCTCTATGATTTTGTTTAGGCCTCTGTTTTTTCTTCCAATAAGTAGTTTTATTATAATTGCAGAAATGTTTGCAAGTCTGCCTAACTATGCTCAAAGAGAAATGTTGTTGGAAATTGCAGGTACAGAACTGATGTGTCTAGTTATGATAGATATAAAAGATATGATAATATGATAGATGTATTATATATACAGGTTCTCCCTTCAGGGCATTTCAGAACCTGTTTACAAATATATACTGTTGAGGTCAGACAGTTGAGGGTCTTAGAAAGTCCGCTAGAGTGGCTCACATATTAAGGTGCCACTGGCAGCCGATAGGAAGTGCCCTCAGTGGAAGAAAAAAGATCACAACACCAGGATCATGACCCTACTCTTTGCGACAAGTGTGTGGGTTCTTTTAAGTCCCTCAACAGAGAGATCGAGAGACTGAACCAACGGCTTAATATCCTTATCCGAGAAGACGTGAAGGCCTAACCATTTGCAAATGTTAGAGCAAAGGCAGCACCTTCTCCTCAATTATTTTAAGACCCTGAGTGGTGGTCGGGCTGGGAATCGAACCCGAGCCTCCCGTACGGTTGACTGGCACCTTACAAACTAGGCTAAACAGGTGGCGGATCTATTTTGATCAGATTGCCACATATTAAATTATTTTGGTGTCTTAATTTTAAGTAAAGTCTGACTTATTGATTTTATCAAATGTCACAGTATTGTAGGTGCTTTTACTATAATTATACTATAATGAGGTGTTGAGAACTGGGTTAATAAGTGTTTTTCTCTGTAAACGCTGAATATCTTGTAGTCAAATCATATCAAACATTTCTTATACATGTATGTATCACTGGATGTGTGATTTATTCTGCTGTGAGCCACAAGAATTCTGAATTGAATATTCTGTTTTTTGGAGAATGGTTCACAGTTGTGTTCCACTATATTTTTCAGTTAAGAGTCAGATTTCCTGCTAGAAGGGTTACTTTGGATCACTCGATTATTGTTATTAAGTTTGTTGATGGTGGTTATAATTAACTGTTTATGAAAACAATTTCAGGCCTGGATGGGATTTGAACGTGGGACCTCTGTGATGCTGATGGGGGGTCTTATCAACTGCAAAATAAAGCCTGATCTTAGATATTGGAGTAGGTCAGATTTTAACCAGCAACACAGCACACACAGAATAAAGAAGATTAATATGTAATTGTGAGCAATTAGATTATCACAAACAACAGAAGACAAAAGACTTTGTTAAAAAGTTAACAAGCAAATGACAATGAGAAATGACAAAAGACACCTGATATACAGTGCTGCTTAGAAACACGTGTACATTTATCGCGATCAAATTGTGAGCATATCGTGATAGCGAGCACAGGTGTGATCGCAATCTGCTTACACCATGCTTGCAATCTGCTCGAATTTTGCTCGCGATAAAATTGTGATCATTGATGATCGCAAGCAGTGATCACAAGCATTTTTAATCATCAACAATATTTTACAAAAGTGCACTACAATACATGTAGTTCAACTTGGAACTTCAAGCACTGATAACTAAACATGTAAGGCAAGTTTGTAGCCGTCATGAACACTCTTGCTTAATCAACATGTTCTTTTGCTGTAGTAAATTTTGTTATCAAACATTGCGCTTTTAGACAAGAAATGCTTAAATTCTTTAACCAAAAGTGATTTTATACAAACATTTTAACCTTTGAATATGTGAACTCTTCTATGAAGCATTTAAAAATACAACGCAAACAAAAACAACATTTTGTGGCAGTGACTTATTATTCTTAAAAGATGATGAAAACTAGATCCATGTGGTAGGAATTACAGTAAACATAAAATACTCAAACAAAACTCTAACGCAAGTTATTTAACTACTGAGAAGTTTTTTTTCTTGCATTTTAGTTAATCATCAAACTCTTCCAGCTCATTGCCCATCATTTGTTCAAGATCGGCAACTTTTGACCTGACTTGAAAATAAACTTACGTTTGATATCATACTTTCAAACACAATTAAAGCATTGAGCATTATCTTAATATATTTAAAAAAAGTGTGCTCAAGAAAATCTTCTCTAAACCTTTTTGTTGTAACTGTAGAGCAGTAATGTGACCTTTGAAAAAAGATTTATATCTTTGTCTTTGAATTTAAAAATTAAATGTTTCAAAGGGGAAACCGAACTGGCAGAATTTAAAATAAAATTTTAAAAATATTCAACTAATCAATGAAGCAGATGTTTGCATGCAAATATATTTTCATTGTAAACTTTGGGGAGGCTTATTTATAACGGATCGGATTAGTGATGGCACAATAAATTATTTCTTTAACAATTTGAATAATTTCGAATGCACCTTTGAGTCATCAAATTTGGCAAGGTTCATTCATGATTTCCAAATATCTTTTAGTTAGCTTATTATTGTTAGCTTAGCTTGTTATTCAACATTTATAAAATGTCCGTGGAGATCTTAGATTGAAAACTATTTATTTCCTAAAGACTTAAGCTTTTTTAAGCATAACAAATACTGTAACTGTCTATGTGTTACTTTTATATTGGCGAGGAATGTTATTAATGCATGTGAACCAACCTGTTACAGAGGAATGGTTTTCTTAACTTGTTTACGTTTCACTTGTGAAAATATTTCAACAGGCTGGTAAAATGATTCTTTAAATGTTAAGTAAAACAATATTTTTAAATATGAGTTAATGCAATGATTTTCAAGTAACTAAAGCTTTGTCTAAACTTACTTTGAAACTTACCACAATGAGAAACAACCAAAGGCAAAGAACGTCATATTAATTTATAATTTGTTAAAGCAAAAGTGCGTGTGATGCCTGTAAACTTGGCAATTCTTAGGACAAAGTTGAACTATTGCACTTTAATAAAACATTGTTGATGATTAAGAATGCTCGTGATCACCACAAAGATCACGAGCAGGGTGCGTGCAAAATGCAAGCAGATTGCAATCACGACAAGACATGTGCTTGCGATCTGGAGGCGAGCACATGTACACGTGTTTCTGAGTGGCACTGTACATTGATACTAGCAGCAATGTAATCACCATTAACATTTTCCAGGTTTTATGAAACGTTTCATGAGGTATATATCACATATGTGGGTACATAGTAATTGCTTACAGTTATTACTTCTTGTAAGCGAGAGTTACATTTTAGTTAAATCTAGTACAAGTCTGGGTATTAATTGTAGACAATCATGGACTGCTATGTATCTACATCACTAAGCCTTGTCGGCATTATTTACTGGTCAGTGGCATGTTTCTTTAATGCCTGCTACCATTAAGTGTTCTTTTAGACTGCCTAGAAAACATTTTTTAGCAGCTGCAAGTATATTACTAAGCAAACTACATCTTGCACACAATTGTTAAGCGTATATGTGAAATGACATGAAGGTATTATATTGAATGAAAGAGAGAAAACAATTTTTAGAATTAAGCATATACCGGTATACTGCTGTTTTCCATTGAGTAGTTTTGAAAAACTTTATTAAAAAGCAATATTTAATTTGATTTAGATGTAACTCAAATTGAAAGTCTTATGGCCATTGCTTTGAGTGTGTAAGGAGTAGTTTATATCATAAGCAGGGACAGTAGAGCAAGATTTGAAATGGGAGACCTCAAGCGAGAGTGCCAGAGGTCTAAGTTGCATAAGGAGATGGAGAAGTTGGTCATCAATATTTGTTTGAAATGCATTTAAGTTTGTAAATCCATTTTTTGAAACACCGTTAATTTAATTTTGTAAGCCCTTCCCTGCTTTGTGGTGTCTGAAAATGTCTTTAATGATGGGGAAAGGGGATCCAAAATTTGCATCAAAAGGGATTTTTTTGGGTCCATGAGAGATGCTAGGATTTTTTTTTTTTTATTTAGCTTTTTTGCAAAAAAATCTCAGGGATTTTTTTCATAAATTGTATTTTTTATTAGGTCAAATCAACAATGACATAATTATAATAACATTAGTTTTAGATACACACTTAAGGAACTATTTCAAGAGTTATCTAAAGCTGTGCCATTTTCTGAAGTGTTGGTAATTAAGTAAAGCAAAATTATTAATAATATTTATGAAGTTGTAATCATCTTTACTGTTTTAGCAAGATGCAAGGACTGCATTGAGAAGTGTAGAATGATGCTGCTGTTGATGAGAAGGTTCCCTGATGTGATACCAAAGAATGGGGTAAAATGATGCATTGTCAGTGTTATTATTTGTATTATTAATTATAAAATTATATTGTTCAAACAAATCAGACTGTTTCAGAGATGCCAACTCTCTCGCATTTTGAAAAAAAATTAGATATTAAATAAAAAGTTTACAACAACAACAATATGCTTCATTTGTTCCTGATTTCATCTTCGCGAAGTTTGCTGAAAGACAGTGAAACATAAGCAGTATTCTGATTGGGTGGGAGATGAGCCAATAAGCTTGTGCCAATTAGTCTAGGAAATGTGGTATTTAAAAAATGAAACATTTTTTACAAATTTAAGAAGCCCTGTAAATTAAAGCTTTTAAAGTGGAAAAAATGAAGTTTTACTGTTACCACCTGATTTCTATCTTTATTACAACTGAAATATCCAGTATGTAATTCTAATTTTGAATTGATTTTAAAGAGTTATTTATTTTTTCTGTCAGTTTATCAAAGTAATAAATTATGTATCTGTATCAACAATGGAAAGAAAATGATGTGAAATTCAACAGCTATATCAAGGGAGTCAACTGCTTCTTAGAGTAGATAACTGGCATTTGTATTTCATATGCTCTGTATCTTCATTAACATTATCATATAATTTACATTGTTCTAGGTCACTCTAACAGAAATGTTGATGGATGCTGAGTCGGTTGAATACCCAAACTCTCCTTTGAATCCTTACAGGAAACTTCTTGGTTAGTTATTGAAAGTTTAATTAAGTGCAAAATCTTGCATAGATAATGTGCACATGATTGTCCTTTACTACAAATCTTTTAAATTGACCTTAAATAACCATAAGCCTGAACATTTGCAGTTGTTTCAGTCTTAAGGAGCAGGATAGCTAAGAAAGAGGCTCAGGTTTCCTCATGTGATGACCAAGTACAGTAAAATTTTAGTATATTAGGCCAGTATAATTATAAATATTTTACAGACTAACAGTTTGGTGTTGAAGGAAACTTGGGATCGAAGGTAACAGTGTTTCAGATGGCAAAGGTGAATGGAGTGAGGTGGTACGGGTATGTGTTGAGGAGGGATGATGGGCATGTTTTGAGAAAAGCATTGGAATTTGAAGTGAAGGGCAAGAGGAAGTGAGGACGACCAAAGAAGACATGGAAGACGCAAGTAGAGAAGGAGAGCAAGAGTGTTGGTTTGGAGAAGGAGTATGCCATGAATTGAGCGAGATGGAGAGTGGGAGTTGGAGAGATTGCTGTTAGGGTGGGGTAAATCTGGCCACCCCTGTTTACCAGGATAAACCTGGATCAAAATTGGATTAATGATAATTACAGCCTAATAGCCAACTATTGTTCATTTCCTTTCCAAAGTAGTATTAATACCAGTAGTGTTATGATGTCATATCATAGCAGCTGTAAATGATAAGCATATGTAAGCTACAGCTGTAGTAGCTTTTCATGTGTGAATTCAATTGTGAAAGTGGGTGGGGAGGGGGAGTTGGGTGACTTGTGTTCAAATCAAATGTTTGGCACAGTTGTTAAGATCTCAGTCTTCTAGCCACAAGGCCTCAACAGATTCTATTCATGGCTCTGCTGAGATTTGAATCGTTGTTTTGACCACAGCTAATTATCAGCTTTTCATCCTGAGGTCCCATTTGCTAGGACCCAACCTGCATGGGATTAATGGGAGATTAATGTACTGTCTGGGGAAGTCAAAGACTTTCATTTGCTTAGTACTAAAAAAATTAAAAATATAAGCATCAGCACCAATGAACCACTTGGCTTGAAAAGGATTTAGCTTAGCTGGATTCAAATTTCACTGTAAGCACTAGAATAACATTGATTGCCCTTTGGTTGGTCTCCCACCAAATGCTAGACAAAGTATGTCACTAAAAAGCCTTTTTAGGTATTAACATTAAGTATAGACACCATAATATGTCTATATGTGTTTATAGTAGCTAACTTAAACCACTAAAATAGGCACTAAGACCACATTGGTAGTGGGCTTTATCTCTTAAATCTACCATAAAAATAGTGAGCTTAAGATTTAGCAGCTGCCATGGAAAGTTGTTTCAGCCTTTTAAGGTCTCATCAGCATCCTAAAGGTAACAAACAGGTTAACTGTTCAGACAGAAGAAATGTAATGCTTTTTAGGGAATTGTCAGAGTACATAAACATTTTTTAGCCAGCTAGAACCATTATGACACTTTGAATTAGAAAGCTTTTGCTGTTAACCTTTATATATGGTTACATAATATTGGAGAGCTGTTATGATGTGTTAATTTTATTCTTTATTTTATTTGTTAGTTTGTGATGTTCTCCCACAATTGCTTCAGAACAGTGACATAACAGTAACCATGACATCACCTATACATGAAGATGAGGTAATGTTAAATTACATCCTACTGATAACTGGATTGGTCAATCATTTGATTCAATGCCTGTTACTGTGAAACTAAAAGTAAAAATTGTTTGTTTTACTTCAAATAATAGGACTCAACTGTCCAAGGAGATATCCCAATCACACAGGTGTATCACTGGTTGGAACTTGGAATCCATTTTTATATTTTTTGTGCAACATCACTATCAGGTCTTTCAGAATCATCTCTTACCTCACCTGAGTCCTCCCAAGCTCAAACTGAGCAGGAGATTCTGTTGGAAGTTCATGAAGGCCATGGTCCTTGGGCACAACTTCACAGGCTCATATGCCTTGTTGGTGCAAAGTGTGGGTGGAATGAAATCATTAGAATCCAGGACAGGCTGGAACCAGTTTCTCACAAGTAAGAAAACAGTGAATTTATTTATTGGTATAATTTTGTATATATTAGCGATCAAATCATGAGCTGATTGCCTTCAAGTATCACAGGTGCTCCTGATTTGCACACACCGACCTTGTGATCTCCTTGCTTTTTTATTGTGATCACAATGTGATTGATGATAGCCCTGAAGAGAGATGGATATAATGCAGGCCTGTCAATAAAAGGCATGTGATTACACGTGCACGTCTATTCACACGCCTAACGAAAGCCAGACGTATAATCCAGTGCATGCCTAAAATATATAATTTAACACTCTTGGTATTTCTAAGCAATGAATTCTTACTTTTTTGAAAACAGGTCATCATGCTTCTTTTCTCTTAGAGTTTCTGGGAAAACATGTAATTGCGGGTCCCTCTGGGAATTTCTTGTTGTACATCGGGCAACCAAGTTTTATTTTTTAGTTGTCCCTCAAGAGTTGAGGTCGTCGTAAAAAATGGGCTCTATCATGTTAAGAAAAACCATTTAAATGTATCAAAAATAATTGTTTTTGCTGAAAGCAATCTAGACAGTTTGTCTCCTTTGTGGTAAAAAAAGCAGACAAAATCTACAAACACCTGCGTTGTTGCGTTTTTAGTCACTTAAGTCACCACACACCATCGCACATCTCAGTAAGCCAAGATGAGCGAATGATCGCATGCCTATTGATTTTTTCACTGACAGGTCTGTAATGTAAGATTAAAACTTTGCTTTACTAAAATTACTTGCTTTAAATTTTTGTTTGAGTATGTTGTGATCTTTAATGTAAGTCCTGTCTTTTCAATTCCAGTTTTCTCCATCAAAAACATTTACTTGGAAGTAACAAATGGTGATGATTAAGAATGCTCACAATCATTAATGATCATAGTATAATATTATGAATAAAAATGAAGCAGATTGCAGGTAGGGTGCATTTGGGGTGAGCAGATTGAGGTCATGCCAAGCCATGTTCACCCCATCTTGAGATGAGCAAAAAAATGTAGTTTATTGTGTGGCACTATTTTGTGCACTCAGTAAGTAGCAGGGAATGAAATTGATGATAATGATAATGGTGATTGTAATAAGGTGATGATGACGACAGTAATGATGAAGATGATTATAGTAATATTATAGTAATATAATATGATTATATATTATAGTAATATTGACAGCTCTACCAGAGTATTTGAGTGATGTTGTTGAGGGCATACAGAAGAAGGCCCTCTGAATAGTATTTCCTGGCCTGGCGTACAGCGAGGCTTTAGTTGCAGCTGGTCTCCAGACTCTTGCTACGCGTCGTGGTCAAGCTTGCATCAAGTTTTTACACGATGCTCGCACGCAAGAGCCACTACGCTCGGTGCTTAAATCTACTGCATCGCAGACAAATTATCATGGTTACACGCTCAGGTCAGGAAACACGAATTTAATTAGACAACCGTGTAATACAAAGAGACTATGTGAATTTGTAACATATAAGTATTCATAATATTATATATTCTAGTATTGACCCCATTCGTGTAATTCAGCCTTAGCTGCAAAACGGAAAGAAATAAACACAGTACCTACCTACCTACCTACCTATTGTTAATGGTAATCAATCAAGTGATTTAGGTGTAAAATAGGATAATGGAGCAAGGAGTACTGAATCGAAGCACAAGCTGCATAATTTCTGTGAACAAGAAAGTAAGGAAAAAGATGGACTAAAATAGGATGTGTACTTTGAATGGACTCTGATTTGGACTACAGAAGGAAATCGTCATTGAGGAAGATCCAGAGAAACAATGTGAAGAACTACAGCTGAAGAAAGCGATGAGGTGGGGCAGGATTCTTGGCAGCAAGCAGATTACAGAGCCAAAAACCAACATGGTTAGAAAGTGGATGTGTGGCCCTCTATGTGCCTGACAGCTCACAGAGAGGGAGATATTATGATGATGATACTTGAATGGTGGTGACGACAACAATGATGCTGATATTAATGATGATAATGATAACAATCACAATATTGGTGACAGTGATGTTGATGTTGATGATGACTACCATAGTGATGATGACAGAACTTTGCTGTGATAATAATGGTGGTGATGAGATTAATACAACGACCTACTATATTTGAAAACCAATCAAGGAATATTTAAAAATTATTTTATTATTCCCTTGTTTAGGATACCAGAAATTTGTATTCTGATTTAGATAAATTACTTCCTTTTCAACTTCAACCTTAATTTGTTTGTAGAAACATCAAAGACAGATGGATGTGCTTATCAGAACTTCACTACAAACTAAAGAAAGCTTCTAAACATGCAGTGACATCAGCTGAAGGATGCACTTCAGGTGAAGCCATAGAAAAAACTGGAGTTTTCTATGCCTGCAATGCATTGTTTTTTCAGTCAGTTTGGGAATACTGCAAGATTATCAACAGAATGGATATTGCCGGTATGTTTGTATGCTTGTACTCTTTGGTAGACAACCTTGCAGCTTTGGGTGCAAGTCGTAAGTATTATAATAAGCATCCAAGTGTCCATCTTGAATATTTATTTCATTTTTGTAAAAATCTTAATTCTAAGAATATTGATTTGGCCTTTGATAAGACAGTTAGGCCAAATGCTCAAGTTTTGCATCAGTGAAGAACTCAACTCTTCTCTTTACATTTACTTAAAAGTTTTCAAAACTGGGTTCTGTAAATGTTGAGTGCTCAAGAATGTATGATTGTGTAATTTCGAAAACCTGGGATAAGATTTTTGTCATTGCCAGAATTTCTGTGCTTAGGAGCTGTTACTTTAATTAAGCTATATTGCTTCATCAGAGCTGCAGCTCAAGATTTAAAACACTCCATTTTATCTGTAGTTAGTTTCTGTCAAAAACAAAAACCTAAAAGTTACCCATAGGCAGGGGTTTCATTAAGGACCAGGCGCTGGGCAAATTGACTGGCTGTGAAGAAGGCTTTGCCCAGCTACTTGCAGCATCTCAACAACTATAGATTTTTAAGATTAATAAGGCTTTGGATAAACTTTGCCCAGGTGCCAAATCTAAATGCCCTCCTGCTCCAAACGTTAAAGAAACCACTGCATAGAGCATAATCACTGGCTGAGTATGCACTTGTTTATATCCTAAATAATTTTTTTTCGAGACTTTAAATATTATCACAGACTACAAATGAAATGTAATTTATGTAAAATTAATTAATGAAGCAGCAAAAATGAGATGAAAATCTGTCACTTTAGGCAACTCAATGATTGGTCCGACATCTCCACTTGTTTTGGTTGAAATGATTCATGCATCACATTCAGAGGGAGAGCAGGAAACGAAGTGAGTTTTGTTTTAACTACTGTTGGTGAAACTTCAAAGTAGTGCATTGTGTTTAGATCTGTTTATCCAGTTCAAAGTAAACTTGAGAAATTCTGTTGGTTACAGTAAGTAACATGTAAGTCCTCCTCAGTCATCTAGTAAGTAAGTCATTCTCAGAGATACTCTTTAGTTTAGCCTCAATGTCATTAGTTATTAGCTCAAGCAACTCTTTGTTTTTGGCTAATTTGTAGCATTGGTGCTGATTGGTCAGGTTAGCCACAATGTGGCTGGCTTGTAGATCAAGCAGTTCTATGTTTTGGCTAGTTTGTGGCATTGTTTCTGATTGGTCAGTTTAATCAAAATGTGATTGCTTGTTAAACTCAAGTTGTGTATGGCTAGTTTTGATCCCTTGAGGTTAATTTACTCTGCTATGTTTAAAATTGATTTTGTTTTTAACTTGTAAATAAGTGTTAGCTTAGGAATGAGTTATTGAGGGAAGCTGCAATCACTTCCACACTTCCTTTTCAATGTGTATCCTGGAACATTACTAACAGAGGTTTTTGAGAATTGGCAGAAAAAGGTCAAGTCTTTGGCTGGTCCTTTCCTTAGGTTGTTTCTAATGAATTTTAAAAGATACAATGACACATTCAATTTTGAAAAGGAGTGTAAGTTTTAAAGCAAAATTAGATTTAACAAACAGTGTTCAAAAGTCTCCAGATTCTGAACTGCTTTCAGGGCTCGAAATAAAAAAAAAATTCAAGTCGCCTTTTGGCGATTATCAAAGAAAAAAGGTTGCCAAATGCAAAAATGCAGTCGCCAGATAATACAAGAAATATTAAAATAATGTGGAAATAATTTGCATTTCCTTTTC
>JAOBBB020069434.1:0-14026 GCA_025331005.2 Zoanthus gigantus
TATTTGTTACAGTTGTCACCTCGGACAGTGGCTCCGACTTCATAATCATAGAGCTGAACTGACAGTCTCTGATGAACCTGATGATATATTAAATATTAAAGCATACTTATTCAATTCTTTCAATTCCACTATTTTCAAGCGTTTTTCCTTAACATCCACTGGTAACCCCTGGACCCCCCTCCCCCCCCTTAACGTCCAATGGATGTTAAGCAGGTTAAGCGGTGATAAATCGATTTTAGGACGCCCCCTTAGAGGTAGATCAAATTTATTTCAAACTAGATGGAAATTTACACGTTTTTAGAGCATCAACAAATTTCCCATACATTTTCTTATACGGAAACTAATACTTATGTAGTATCTCACACTAAATATAGTGACACAGTCGTTCGGTAAGAAACACGTCACAGACCCATTTGGAAAGCCTGTGAAAACTTCAGTCTTCACATTAATTGGAAGTTTACAAATATTTCTTGTGGCTGTTCGACACATATTTTGAGCTAAGTGAAGTTTGCTATTCCTTTACCCGACTATTCAAATATATCTAGCTAGGATTTTTGATAGAGGAAAGTCTACATCTAGAAATAATACAGGAATCAAATACCTACCTACCCCTTAAGCGCGATGAACTGTAAGCTTTAGATTTAACAAATTGCCTGGACCCTAAGCAGTTGCATTAGTTTACGCGGCTGCTAAGCTTGACGTTGCTCGCATGTTTTCAAAATGGCGAAGTTAGAAGTCATAAGAAAATCTTTTGTAAAGTAAGTTAGATTTCGGTTTACGAAAATAATTACATCCGTTTTTGGAGGGAAAATACCTCTGAACTGAATTAATCTTGACAAAATGGAGCTAGCAAAGAGTGAAAAAGATAAACTAGCCATACGTGCAATGACAAAGAACAACATCTCTTCAAAAAATAACGTAAAAATTGTGGATGAAGATACGTACGTGCAGGTATCAACTTGAACCGAGAATTTTAAGAATCCGTTGAATAAGTACTTTAAATATGGCAAGTCGTGTGTAGACGTGTGTGTGTGCGTGTGTGTGTGTAGAAAACGAAGACCGAAGACCCAAAAACGAAGACCCTTTCAAAATTGTTTTAAAATCACTTGAAAAGACTCAAATGTGATTCTTGACTGAAGCAGAGCAAGAGTAACAAGACTTGCGGTTTTTATCGATTTTAGCTAGCCGAGGGTCTTCGTATAGGGTCTTAGGATTACTAATTAATGAAGAGGTCAGAATAAGATGTGGAGTGGAGAACCTTGAACATAGATTAATTAAGGAAAATGAGGTTGAGATGGTTTGGTCATGTAAATAGGGATGAGAATAGCATACTTAGGAGAGCATTGGAACTGGAGATGGAAGGTAGAAGGTCAGTATAGGAAGGCCAAAAAAGACCTGGAGTAAGGTAGTGGAAGAAGACATGAGGAAGTTAAACATCCCAGAAGATAAAGTAGAGGACAGAAAAGAGTGGAGGCAAGTCATATCACGTCTAACGCTAGGAGTGGAAAACTAGGGACAGTAAACAAAGATGATTTGATTCCATGTTTGAGTTCAACTTTATGTGAAGTGTATGAATATTTTGTTTTTTTTACTGCGGGGAGAAGACTTTCAACAGAAAAGAGTCTAAGAATTTTAAACAAAGAAGACATAGTTAAACTTTGAATTGATAAGTAAATTTATCTTCCTTTATTTCCTATTCTATCTTTTCCTTACTCTGTCCATTTTTTTATTACAGTCACTGGACAAAATTATTCAAAGAGATTTCTTTCCAGAAATCCCAAAACTTCGAGCTCAACATGAATATCTGGATGCTGTTGAGAATAATGACATTGAAAGGTTACGGGAAATATCGGTGCGATATCAAGCCTCACAAACTCCTGTCCAACCACTGGATAGAATGAGTAAGTGAGTAAGTTATTGCAATCAAATACCAATTGATACAATTTATGAATTAAGACAGTACATTGCCTGTGTGTAGATTGTAGCACTTATATATGAAATAAGTACTATAGAATTATATGTTCAATTTTATACTCGGAATAAAAATTTGTGAGTCTCGTAATTAATGGAAATAAATTAATTATCCTGGCCTGATGCTTTTCCCAGTTGATATGCTGAAGGAACTCATAAAATGGAGAGCTAGAATCTTCTAACTTGGTGGTTTTACATTGGTACACTGAATATCTGTAATGCTTATTGCTTACCCAATATACCCTAATTGATAATAATCAAAACCACTGGGTGTCAAGCGAGTCCTATATTCCTATAAAATCCTGTTTTTCAGACCTGTCCTATAAAGTCCAATAAATTGCCAAATGTCCTAAATTTTTTGATATTTTAAGTTTTCATTTGTTAAGTATTCAGACAAGTAATTTTGCAAAACAAAATAAGCAAAGTTAGTGTTAGCATGTACAAATCGATAACTAAGAAAACTATCAAGTGCCCAGTATTGTTTATAACTTTTGGTTGACTGTGGGCAATGTATTCCATGTTCACTGCATGAGAAAAGCAAACTTAATATATTTTTTGCCTTGATCTTCATTTTACAATTTTGTCAAATTAATTTGACAACAGATTTATGTCATAATATTTGCTTTAAAAATTAATGTTAAAATTTTTTTGGCTATAAAAGTTTAAAAATGTTTTAAAAAGTTTAAAGATATTTGATTTTTAAAACGTTTTCGACTGTGTGGTCATCTTCAGTATTCACAACAGATTTAATCGTACAATTACTGGAAGTATCAAGTGTAACAAATAGATCATTTGATTTTGGTGTTATTTTTATCTTTTGTCCAAAAATGTAAAATGCCTTGAGCATTTTTTTGTGGAACAAGATGTTCTATAGTTTGACCCATATATCATTGTGTCTTTGGCTTATATTTTAATTTGCAGTTTGGGTGGGATTTTTTTTATATTTTTATGTTAATATATTTATATTTATAAATGGAGTGCTGCATCGGTGTTTCTACAGAAATAGTTTTACAAACAGATAAGTTTTACACCGTAGCGAAAATAGTTAAATTGGAACTGACGTTTTGGACTGCAGTCCTCCAATGAAGGACTACAGTCCGAAACATCGGTTCCAAAGCTATTTTCACTGTCAGTGGTGTAAACCTTTCTTTGTAATATCAATTTGTAAAACTATTTATATTGTATTTTGGACCCCTACATTGTTGACACCCCAAAACTACCAAAATTGATTGTCTTGACTTAAATGTTCAATTTTGTTTTCTGTAGCAACTCCAGCAACATTTGACACACCAACTACAGTACAAGGTACACCTGTCTCCTCAGGGTATGGCAGGGACGAAAATGCAACACTAAAAACACAAAGCTGCAGAAAAACTAAAGGCCTTGATAAGGATGATTCTGATTTGACTCTAGACAAATTCCTGTCAAAAAATGTAAGTGAAGACAATGCTTCATTTGAGACAATCATGGATGCTTCTGCTAAAAAACATCGAGAGAAATATGGTTGGCTTTATGACAAAGAGGTTGAACAAAGAGAAACTAAAGAACAGCTGTTAGCTTTGCCATCTTCTGAGGAAGGTGATCAGTTTAAAGATGAAGCTAGGCCAGCAATGATTGAAACATGGAACTATACAAATAGAAACACACTCATGTATTGTCCAGATGGGGTTGAGTTGTCAGCACAAGAGAAAATTGAAGGGAAAAATGAAAAAAGACAGGAAATATCACATAAGAGTACTCGATTCAAGTCAGACCCATTTCCAGACAGTAACTGTACAAACCAGTTGGCTGAGGTGGCAGCAGTATTGAATGTGGCACAGCAGGGAAAGGTGGGAGTAGATGGACGAGAACAAGGTGCATTGGAAACTCCAAAAGTTGAAGGCTTCAGTTTTGTGGCAACACCTTCTCCAGCTCCAGGTCTGTATCATTCAGTGTCCAATGTGAGAGAAGTTATTAAAGGGAAACATTTTAAAAAAATGTTATGCCCAATTGCTGGGACAGATCAGTGTGATTTGGTCAAACCCCCATAAATAAAGACAGGCAGTGAGGTTTGAGTTCAAATCTCGCTCTGACCACTATCTGGATTTTTTCAGTCAAATCCACCACACTTGGTAAATAGCTAACTGGTTTGGCAAGCCAACCAGTTAGGGTTTTTTGGCTGTGCTGTGTGTGTCGAACTTGGGGGAAATTTGCTTCACAGCTACTCTAAAAATCTGAGAATAGACTTATTATTATTATTAATGTTATTATTATCATTATTATTATTAAAGAGCTGCATTTTAGGAAGAATAGCTTCCCCCTTCTTACTGACACATATTGTTTCAATGGCATATATGAAAGATGACAAATAAAGCAAGTAAGGTGGTCATTAATTATTTTGTGTAAAAAGTGAACTTCATTAAGACACGCTTTCCTTGAAACCAACGTGATGTTCGACTTTCCTTGCTGTTGCCTACTTGTGAAATATGTTTAGTCAACAAATTGTACTTTTTCTAGTGCTTTTGCTTTTACTAGAAACCACTAAATCTTGAAAGCCATTTTCGTCAACTTTGGCAAACCAGGAAGCCGTTGTTGCAGAAACAACAACTTTTGCAAGCCAGCACCCAATCATTGCCAAGTAGTTTTGCCCTGGATTATAGGAAAAAGCCCTTTGTTGTGAGCCAATGAGGACCAAGTAATTTTGCCTTCTATGTTATAAATTAAGTAATACAAAGAGAGCCATATTAGATTGGGAGTTTAATATTGAAATGCTTGATAGTTGAGCTAGGCATTTTCCAAGGAATGTGCCAATGCGTTTTTGGTCTTAAAACTGAAGATGTTAATAGGCCTCCCATCATCATTCATCAATCCAGTTTTGATCCGGTTTTATCCCCATAAATGAGGGTGGCCGGATTTACCCATTATTATTATTATTATTATTATTATTATTATTACTTTTAAGGTGTGGATGCTTCGCCATTGATGACATGGGGTAGTATAGCAGGTACACCATTCCGTCTTGATGGAGGGGACACACCTGTTCAGGCATCTCCAGGTCCAGCCTTTAAAATCCCAGCTCCCAAGAAGAGAGATGAAGTTGCTCGATCACTTGTTGAGAAAGTGAGCAAGAAGCATAGGGAGAAGAAAAGAGAGGCTGTTGCCAGGGCAGCTGCCATGATTGGACAGTAAGTAAAGGTTTTTTTGTTTTGTTTTTTTTTCTTAACTTTATGGAGTGAGATGGTACGGGCATGTGTTGAGGAGGGATGATGGGCATGTTTTGAGAAAAACATTGGAGTTTGAAGTGAAGGGAAAGATGAAGTGAGGACGACCAAAGAAGATGTGGAAGATGCAAGTGGAGAAGAAAAGCAAGAGAGTTAGTTTGGAGAAAAAGGATGCCATGAATCGAGTGAGATGGAGAGTGGGAGTTGGAGAGATTGCTGTTAAAATGGGGTAAATCCGGCAACCTGATAAATCCGGATAAACCCGAATCAAAATTGGATGATGATAATGATGATGATTAGTATTATTAAAGAAAACGATTTACAATCGTAAGGTAAAAAAAAAACTTCACAAAAAAACAAAAGTAGCTATAGTAAGTGAAGTTATTACTAAACAAGAAACTGTACAATAAAAGTATTAGGTTTGCACACATCTGATACCTTTCAGAATTCAAATTTTGAATTAAGATGATCGTTAAACCTCTCTCTGAGTGATAACATAAAGAAATTCATTAGACTATTAAAATAAAACAATTTTAACTGCTTAAAGTTAGCAATAATTTTTCAATATATTATGTCACATGTTTTTCTTCTGTTTGAAACAGAAATAAGCAAACATTTATGATAATCTTAAGTCTTAATTTTGAAATTTGTACCATTATGTTATGATCCAAAGATATTTTTTCCTGTCTGTTAAGTTTTTGAGCCCGTAACATCTTCAAAAACGTATTTAAAACATGCGTGAGCAAGCAATCAAACAGTAAAGAAAATTTCACTGACCAGTTGACAAATCATTTTCGAGCAAATTATACCTGCCAACTTTTTCTGAGTTAAAGGCGTGAGATTTTTATCCTGGGACTGCTGGGATTTTTCGAAGATGACACAAACATTTCCAAAATTTCCGAAGACATCCGAAAACTTCTGAAGACGTCCGAAAACTTCCACATGTGGCGAACGTGTTAGTTGGTTAGTTAATAACATCAGCGCTATACCACTAAGATCGAAACACTTTGGACTGACATGGCTAATTTCTTAAAGGCAACTGTGATGTTGGTGTTCCCAGAAATGGCCATAAAGCTTTACTCTAACTGCTCATATATATTCTTTGGAATATAGTGATATAAAAATCAGAAACTGCAAGAAAATATCATAATTTATTTATTTTACACATAGTTTTCACTTCTTACATTGGTCTGAGTTTACATATTTTTGGAAATTGTGTCAAGCAAGGTGATAACACAACATATTAATCAATCAGGCATAAGAATTTGGGCCGCAAGCGTGAGTCAGCGTGAGATCAAAGTTTTCAACATGCATGTGTGAGACTCACGCCTAAGGCATGAGAGTTGGCAGGTATAGCAAATTGTTGAAAAGGCAAAAGCATCACACTTTCCCCATATTAATATGGCAGTTGGCAGGGAGAATTACAATAAATAGTCTGCATTTGTGTTAACAGTGGAGATTTTGAGCAGATTCAGAAAAATTGGTTTGTTATATTTTAGAAAAATGGATTTAATTATCATATGAAAAGAGGTGAGAACATAAAGGTTTGGAGGCTGAGTGACAACTGAGGTGACGATTGCCTGGCACAGGTGCTTTTATAGAGTGGTTCTAGTTTAAGTGAACTTAAATTGTTATTAGCCTAGGTTTTTAACAATGCTGGTGTAAAATGTTTTCTCGAACTGTTAGGAGTTTTAATTCTTACTCGAGACTTAAAATTTCCAACTTTACTGAGTGTATGTCAGAGTTTTTCAAATATAGACAGCTGGAGTAGTGCAATATAACCAAGTTGTGTGAAGAGACTGAAACTTAGATTTCCAAAACTTTGAATAGTTGCTGAGGCCTGGTGTGTAATGAAGTAAATAGTAATTGGATTTAACAGTAGTAGAACTGTTTTTGCCAGAAGCGGTCTCAGAAAGAGCAACATATTTCCAAGTACAAATTATGATGTGTATTGTTTGAAATTAAATATTAGTATTTTTCATGAATTGGATTAGTTAAGTTGTTTGATTATCAAAATTGTAATCTTAGGCTGTGTATGATTCATGTAAAAATATTAATGTATCAGACATTTGTACATTGCTCAAACACCCTTCAGTATGTAAACTTTATATCACTTACAGCACATGAATAGGTAGTTATGTTGCTAATAGCTTGTATTAGTTCATCTACCATTAATGCTTTAAAAAACCCTCTCTAGCAATCCCATTTGTCAAGAGTTTCAATTTTAAACAAGCCCCCCTATCTAGTTTTAAATCAGAATGAATAGTTTTTATAGTTTTAAGTGAGCTATAAGAAGGAGCTACGGTACTATTCACATATGAAGGTGTAATGCATTATGATTTTCTAATAATTAGTTTTTACATTAAAATTCTATAGGAGCCCCAAACATTTGAATACAATGGAGCGTCTCACCCAACTTTCTCCTGCTGCACAGCGATTAGCATCAAGCAAGCTTGGTATCAGAACAGGAACAGACAAAGCTTTGAGAGCAAGCTACACTCCATCCCCAGCTCGATTGGGAGAGTCAACACCCAATCACACCCCTTGCACTGGTCTTACTCCAAGAACTCCTGATATTAAAGGAGATACTCCCACGAGGATCACTTCACTTTCAGACAATTTGTTGAACTTACCAAAACACATCACTTAAAAAAGCATAGAGTTTCAAAACTAATGCTAACTTTTTCATTATTTTCACCAAAAAGATCCTGCATTTTATTTTCAGTTTGCTCTTTTTTACAAGGAATTAAATAGTTTTATGTCATCATTGGCCAGGAGGGCCGCATGATAAGTTTTAAAAATGTATGTTGCTTTGGGTCTTGTCAACCAATTAATTTTCCATCTTTGTTTTTCCTTTCACATTATGGCACATCATAGTAACTGCTAATTAGTTATCCCATGCAGGTTTTATAATTTACGAGTATATGCACAAGTAGGACCTAAATTTTTTTGAGTCAACGAGGAGAAAAACAAACAAAATCCATACAGCTACAAAACAAGTTGGTAATCAGTCTATTTTCTAATCATTCCTCCACTTCATCCCCCAAGTTTATCTACGAGGTCGCTATGCATCTGCTATATAGAAATGAAATTTTGCTAATTCTTGTTCATAGGGGGAGGGGTCTAAAAGTTGCAAATGCTAGGCTAAGAGGTTATCTTTTAGGATCAGTGGGAAAATGGAGTTACTATACAAATTCCAATATCCTTTAACTAGTACTGCAGTTAATTCCTTGTTTTGAGATCATGAAAAAAATTCTACCAAGCCCTTGCGCTGTAAAAAGAAATTCATATGAAAAACTTTCCGAAAAAAAAAATTCAAGCAAGTAAAAAAATAACACACCCCCTCCCCCCATCTCTTTTCTAATGGTCCAATACACGCTCGTGCTGGCAACACGATGAACCAAAATTTTAAATAATGCACTAATCGAAGCGAAGCAGAGTGCTGGTATATATAAACAAAACACGAACTGAAAGTCGATGACCTATAATATGCAGAGTTCACTGAATTGCAATTCAAGGCACGATACATGACTTATTTATATTTATAACAAACTTGAAGCAAGAGTTTGAACAAATAAGAATCTTTAAGTTTAATAGTACAATTAAATTGGCGTGAGTTCAAAGAGAGTAAAAGAGAAATGAATAAAAATCTGTACTTGAAAAAAGATTAAAAAATAGAATTTTTGAACATGATTGTTCGCGGCAATGTCACGAATAAGGAAAACAGTTAAATATAATGTTCACTTTAAATGCGAAGTCGTCAAAGCTTGGTTCTTGGGGTCGGTTCTTGGATATCACGCTATAAATATGATTGCAGCGGTTGCAGCGATACAGTATTTCAGCGACACGTTCTATAAATATTGAATTTATGGTTACAAACTACCCTACGTTACACAGATAAACTATATGAAAATCTCAAGGCGATTCTTGTTAACACCAAGACTAAATTTCTAATGTTAAATCGCTACGAAATGGCGATAACAAAAGATGTCTACTCACCAAGCCAGTCGTCGAAAAATGAAAAAGCTAACGAAATTACACTTACGACAACTGGATTGCGCCAGCAAAACAGCATGACGCTCAAAAGGTAACTGTTCAAAAATATTTAAGTAAGTGTTCTAATTCTATAGTGTTTGTTGCAAGTAATATAATTTTAAAAATCTCAAACAAACAGAAAAATAATGTTCTGTGTCTGCAACAATGATAGTTTTCAGGAGCAAATAACAAAGCATTCGATATTTGTCAAAAGCTGATAACAAATTAATACCTTGTTTCCAAGTAGTGCCGGTGCCCACCGTAAAAATAAAACCAATTTCAATGATTGTAATAAATTCAGTATTAAATAAATCTGACAAAGGGTCGAATTTCAGTTGCAAAACTCAAACAGAAAAACGGAGCAAAAACGTCGCAAATTCCTGCAGAACAAGAAACCCAAATCGGCAAACTTGTTTGAAAAAGGCGGGAGTATTTGCGGACGCGCGTTAAAAAGCCCGCCAAATCATTCGAGTGTCTACTCTGATTACGGGCTGCACGATACATTGGTTACGCGTGGAATACAAAAGAAATAGTGTCAAATAAAATTATTCAAACCTTAAACTGATAATGACAAAATAATTAAAACTTACTAACCGAGCTTCTGCTGCGACATAAACGACATGGGACCAACTTCTGGAAGATTTGAAAATGAAATGGGTCTTAGTTTTCGCGACACCTAGAAACAAGTAGGCTGGAGGATTTTCAACAAAATCAGTTGCTGCACAAAAGCTTAAACAAATGAGTAGTCCATACAACTCACTGCTTCACTACGGAGTATCCGCAAGCTTAACTACTGAATACCCCGCAACTGTCGGTAATTTATTCATGCGCATTCGTCGTTCTTTACAAATAGATGCGCGGTTAAATCGAGAACAATAGTTGAGAAAAACCGCGAGTTGAGAAAAACCTACCTGAAGCTGTCCAAATTACTCTATCAGTCTATGTTTTGACTTTCGGCCAGTTCATACGTTGCTAAAATTGTTGAAATGCAAGTTATTTGCTCTAAATAAAAAACATAAGGCGATAAAAGAACCATTTAATGAAAAATCTGCCAGACAAACCTTAATGCCTGCTGTATGAGTAATCAGGTTTAAACGAATCCATTCATTAGTACTCTCTGGTCCGGAATAACCCACCCTTTCCCCAATCCCCCTTCAAATTATTAATTTCTGAAAGTTTTCAGAGTGCGAATTCTGCCGAGCACTTCGAGCACCGTCTGGCGCCATCCTCGTCCTGAGTATTTTTTTCTTCGAGAAATTATCTTGTCTGGCTTGTGTTAATCTACTCTAATTATACCAGAACTGTGCTCCATAAAAGACGCGAGTCTGCGCGTTTACAGAATTTTTGTTACATGGGAAATTTTTATTCTGGGCGTACGTGGTTGCCGCAGTTGGCAACATCTCTGCCTTCCGATCGCAAGATCCCCAATTCAATATCCCGCTCTGCCGAGATTTGAACATTTGTAGGACCAATTTTCCGTCTAAGCTAACTCAGCTTTCCACCCTTCCGGGATTGGTAAAGGAGTACCAGCGTATGCTTAACACCAAAGAAGCCGCAGATGCAAAGCGCCGGGATTTAAACCCCGTCCACACGAGCAATTTTTATGCGACAACTTTTATCTGCCAAGTGTATTAATTGCCATACAAAAACTGGTCAACTTTGTTCCTATACACAAGCAAATAAAAATTGTAACATAAACCTTGCTCGTGTAGATGGGGCTTAAATCCTTTACATTAATTACCCAGGTTCTGATGCTGTACAATAACCGATGCAATACCGTATAAAGTGTATAAAACCAAACCAGGCATTTATTTATTTATTCATTTATTCATTAATTCATTCATTCTAATAATTGATATTAATGTGGAGTTCTGGTGACAATTACACCACTATATATAAAACCCTAAAAGAGATTAACTTTTTTATCACTACTAACACACTATCACATTATTGTGATTACTCTTAGCTGTAGAACAGCAATATCTAAAAAGACTAACTAGACATTTTCCACCTATTTACAACTACCAAACACATAAAATTCAATAAAATTCATTTACATATTATTGGAATATATCGAAAATTCTAGTAAACACTAAAAATATAATTCACAAAATTTAAAAGTCTTATATGTTTAAATACCTAAACTACATACTATTTTTCGTGAAACACCATACTTCCCATTCTATAAGTCAATATAACAAACACATGTCAGTCACTTTTTGCATTTTATGAAAACTTTTAGTATATAAAACGTTTTTTTTTGAGCTACAAAATAATGGTTTTTAAACAATGAAATGGCTCGATTGTCAAAATAACAAAATTTTTTAAATGTAAGTAAGAGAATATTCTCAAATTTACTGCTTGAAGTGATCATTTTATAAGCAGAGAAGCTAGAACTTCAACCACTTTTCAACCACGACAGTATATTTTCAGACACAATCAGCATTACTTGTGCAATCTTCAGTGTGAATGTACAATGAATGAAGATGGTTTAAATGCGCTGTCAGAATGCCATAGGCTTCCTCCAGAAACTGTTTCAAAATTATGGACACAGCTCACACAATATCAAATCGAGATGAAAGACATCCACATCAAATGGCCCAATCTTTTTTTTAACTAAAACATAAGTCTCAGAATGTGGACTTAAATATGCTAGGAAATATGGTAGACACTAAGTGAAGAAATATCTAAAACTTTACCCTTATCAATCAATATAAGCAAATAACAAAGATTTATGACAAAATTATATTATGCCATTGTTGAAAGTTAACGTTTTTTCCACACAAACACTTTTTTCTATTCTTGGGAGAATCTCCCTTGCATCTAAACCTCAGGAGGAATGTCTCTTGCCATCTTGTACTTGGCAAATCGGGGATGAGCAAGAAGCGTTTTAGTTGTTGGCCTTTGTTCAACATCTTCTGACACACACTGGTAAACAATATCTGCAAGCACTGGGTCTAACTGCCTCAACATTTCAATCTGCATAAATAAATGAAGGTATAATTTAGTTTATACTAATTAAGATAATTATTTTTAATTTAATATCTGAAAACTTACAGTCAAACAAAATAATAAATTACAAACAAAAGCCAAAACTTCAAATTCTTTCCCAATAAGAAGATATTTCCAAAATCTTTTTAGATCAGACATCTTTAAACAAGTGAGTGATTATCAGTTGTAATAAGTAAAAAACTGGAATAGGTATTTAATTTCTAGCTTGTGTCAAATGACATTGCACTGACACAATGACCATACAAATGAGCTAAACAAATTATTTTGACAGTTTTTAACATTACAGTCAAACCTTGATTATCAGAACTGTTTTGCACTGTTTTACTATATTCTATTTATAATCTAAATGATGTTGCATGTAGTATTAAATAATCTGGTATAATTTATAAAATTATATTTTATGTGTGTGTATATGTGTACTTGTGCCCGACCTAAGAATGCAATCAGTAAAAAATGTAAACTGGCAACCTGGCATTTTTAACCCTAAGGTCATTTCAGTTACCAGTACCCTACTTTTTTTATAATTATAATCATTATTCTAAGTAACTTTAATGTTATAATTTATGGAAATGGGTAATAAAGCTTATTATCGTTATTATTATAATTATTATAATTATTATTATTTATATTGTTATGATAAACATGTGAACAGCAAAGAAACATATTAATCATGAAATTTACAGTCTTTACGTATTTACAACTATTCACTTTGAGTTTAGAAATTCATAACACTCTAAAATGTTCAAGCATGTTTGTTTGCTTCAAAAACTCCTCACCTCACTTCTGAAAAGAAAATACACTGTTTCGACAGTCTTTTAAAAGGATATAAATGGTCTATTTCCAACCTCAAGTTATCAAGATGACAACTAATAAACATTCATGAAGACCAGAGAAAAAAGTCTGGATAATTGAATTGTTGGGATAATCAAGGTTCAACTTTAGTTTATTTTTGTACAAAACAAGATGTACAGTTGCAATATGATGGCTTATATCTTACCTTTTGTGGTAATGTATCTTCAGTGGGAACACCAACTGTTAGCTCCAGAATGAAACATCCAGTACTGTAGATATCAGCAGGTCGGCCGTGGGGCTGCTTCAGTAAAACCTGTATAATCAAACAAAATCTTATTAATAAAGGATGGCTATAAGAAATAAAAACAAACTATCAATGCTTGCGAAAATCTGTGACATTGTCCATGCTGTGGCATGATATAAAACATAAGTCGTTGTCAATTGAAGACATAATTATGCTTCATCTAAAACTAATTCAAAAAACACGATGATCTTACAACAAATTTTAAAGATTTTAATTTTTGTAATGTGGCAGGTTTTGTGTCTGATCCAGTCTTTTACCTATTATGGAGTGTAATGAATAAGGTTGCCAAAAGTGAACAAACAGGGTGTTCACAGCAGGTTTTCCTAAGAATTAAAAATAACTAGTTTGTATTATCTGCTATCACGACTGATGATGATAATATATTAATAATAATAATATTATTGTGTGTAATGATGTATGGAAGTGAGACCTGGACAGTAAGAGCTGAGGATATGTAATGCACGGGGAGAAATGATGTGCAAACGATACGATGATGTGCAATGTCAGCCTCGAGGACAGACTTAGATTTGATGAAATCAGGGGAAGATTAAATCTGGAAAGTATTAGGAAATGTGTTCAGAACAGGAGATTGTACTGGTTTAGTCACATTGAGAGAATGGACAAGAGTTTCTGGATTAGTAGATGCAGAGCAGTTGAGGTGTCAGGTTCAGTTGGTAGAGGAAGGCCAAAGAAAACATGGGAAGAAGTGATA